>JAUMJL010001073.1:0-21654 GCA_033558185.1 Dromococcyx pavoninus
GGGCCCACCCTTCCGAGTCCCCTCCCCGATTCAAAGCCCCGCCTCACCGTCGAAACCGGCCCCGCCCGCCCGAGGTCCCGTCCCGGTCCCGTCCCTCATCACCGGCCCCGGCTCCGCCCCGTCTCGCAGGGTCCCGGCTGAGACATCCAAGCGCCGCCCACACCCCAGCTTCTCTCTCTTCTTCGATTGACTAGCACTGCCCGCCACTCAGAGCGGTTTCCGCTTCGCCTATTGGTCGCGGTCGCCGTGTCCGGCGCGCGCGGCCCGCCCCCCCGCGGGCTCTGGCGGGCCGCTGATAGGCGGGCGGGGCGCGGCTTCCCCGCTGGGGCCGCGGTCGGGGGCCTGGCAGCCAGAGGCTCTCGCGCCGCCATCGCCATGGGCACCCGCGACGACGAGTACGACTACTTGTTCAAAGGTACTGGGCACCACGCCCCGCCTGCCGCCGCCTCTGTGCGGCCTGGGGGGCAGCGTCCGCCGCCCTCGCCAGGCCTGCAGTCTGGCAACCGGGGCCTCCCTGCCCTGCCCGCCCCGCCGCCTCCGGGCCGTCCCCAGGAGTTCCACCGGGCCCGAGCCTGGGCCTGAGCCTGCCCTGTCCACTCCGCCGCCCCCTCCCCTGCCGGCCCCGGGGCGTCTTCAGGCCTCCCTGCCCGCCCCATCACCCTCGGGATCCTCACGCCTCTCTCCTCACCCCTCGCCCGTCTCCAGGTGCCCCGCGGGCCGCCCTGCCCTGCCCCGCCCGTCCCGCTATCCTTGGGGCCCCCCTCGGACTCCCCTGTCCTGCCCGCCCCGCCGTCCCCGGGGCCGTTCAAGGGCCTGGGCCGGGAGCGGGATGGAGCGGGAGTTGCGCCGCTCTGGGGCGGCCCAGAGGCGGGCCCCACGCAGGTCTGGGGCTTGGGAGCTCGGCCTCGGGGCCTTCTTACCGAGTGAGGACAGCTGGAGCCAGGAGGGTGATGGTGCTCTTTAGGGGGAGGGGTTTAGTTGTCCCCACGCGTGGGACATCTGGGTTGTGCAGGGATTGGGGGAGAAGGGGAACCCGCAGGGTGGGTTTGGTGCTGCAGGACCTGTGCTGGCAGGGGGTGTTGTTCTCGTTAATATCCTGCGTGGGGGAGGATGCTGGAACTGGCCTTTTCTCTGGCCTCCTACAATTCTGCCTTTCAGGCCTAAGGAGCAATGCGGGTGGGTGTAAAACCTTCACCTTCATATTCCCCAAACTCTTTTCCACCTGTCTCCTGTGGCAGCGTGGCTGAGATTCAGAGGGTTCTCCCATCTGAGAGGCAAGGCTGATGTTGCTGGCTCTGAGGTGCTCGGGGGAGGCCATAGGATACTCATGAAGGCTGTGGGGTGCTTGGAGAAGCAGTAGGTGCGCGTCTGCGGCCATGAAAATCTCCCAGGGGTTTGGTGTTGGGACACACTGGACCCAGCCTCTCGCAAGGACAGCAGCAATTCCACACCTGCTTCTTGAAGAGAGTAAAGAGCAATTACTTGCCTCTTGGAAATATGTTATGTGTGTGCCTCTTTGGTGTCTGTCTTACAGCCTCTGAGATGATGTGGGGGGAAAAACCCTTCATTTCTTCTCCAGCTATAAAGCAAAAGCCCAGCCTCCAAAATACGCTCCACTGTCTGGGTCTAAACTAGTTTCCTTCTGAAGTCATTCCACTGTGTATTTCCCAAGTGGTTTAATAGCCAGGAACTTGAAAGCCTGACATTTTTATTCCATTTTTTCTTTCTGTGAATAGTCATTAGGTAGGCAAAACTGCATTCATCTTTGAAAATACTTGTGCCGCTTTGAAATGCTTTTTTAATTTTATCTGGAGTGGAACTTAACCTGAAGCTATTTGGTCAGGAACCCTGCTGGTTTGTTGGTACTGCAGATAAACTTGGCATGCTTTAGCACTTCACTTAATGAAGCATTTGGGGAGAGAATTGTCCTTTTCTGTTGCCCTGTGGGTGCTATGGATGTTTTTTTAAAAATAAACAAAGCAGCCCACTCACAAAAACTCTTTCCCTATCTGCTCATCTTTTCCTTCATTCCAGGCTTTCTGGGGTGAGACAAGAAATAATGAGTACAAATGGGAGCCAGCAGGATGAGGTCTCCATTATAGGACCAACTCCCCTTCCTTTTGCTTCTCCCCTCCCAATAATGGAATTACATATCAAGGAGCATTGACATAATGAAAAAAATTAATGTTTGGCTTCTGGTTTAGCCCTTTCTTAGCTTCACAGACAGGTTTTGAACTCCCTTCTGTCAGGCACATGCAGTGGTCAGAGGCAGAAATAACAGTGGAGGAGGCTTGCAGTCTAGGCAAGATTATTTTTATTACTTTTAATGTTTGACCATTTCCCCTACCACCCATTCCCAAAGGAAATCTGGTTCGACTCTGATTTTAGCTTTTACAGTTGGACTTAAGAAGTTAGCATCCTTCCATTGTAATACAATTCCATTGTAATATTAGTTAGAATCCTTTAAAGTCACAATTTTTCTTTTTTTTATAGATTGTATTAATCAGCTTTATGAAAAGGTTAAAAGGCAAAGAGCCCTGTTTGTTGCTGGTCTCTTTCATGTGAAATACTGCTTATAAAACAGTTATTGGGGGCTGAAAAGGCCCAGGAGTTTGTAGCAAGTTTCTGTGTGTAGCTGGCTCACTGTTCCTGGTGTTCCCTCATCCGTGTTGTCCCTTGATATGTGCTCCAGTACTGGCCATTTCACCAGGGCTGTTGGAGAGCTAAGCACCAGGGCTGTTGGCTTATCGGGTCTGGCACAAAGGAGGCAACAACTAATTTAAGGTTTGGTGACGCTCTGGGGATGTGAGTGTGGTTGTAGGCAGAGCTGCTCTGCTAAACCAGCGCCTCTTCATCTTCGTTCCCATTTCCCTTTCTCCTGTGCACAGCCCGGCAGTCAGAGTGCCTGTGTTGTCCATCACAACAAACTGTGTGAGCAGAGTGACCGGCCTTTGGGAGAACAAGCTGAATGCTGTTTGCAGCGCTGTGCTGAGTGATGAGGCTGAGAGGGTCTTGTAGATGCATTGGGTGATGTAACCCAAGCAGAGCCAGTGGTGCAAGGCTCTGTTCCCAATTAGTTTTGTAGCTGGGGTGGTTAAAAAGCAGGAACTTTTCATGATGAGTTTTGAATGGGTTGGATCTGGCATTGAGTTCCTGACCTTTTCATAGTTGTTAAAATATTGGAAACCTTGTACCCATTAAAATGTGATCTGCACGGTAATTTTCCTCTCAAGAAGATTAGCTGTTATCAGTGTTTGTTTTAAAAATTAAATTGGAGGTGTGCAGATGTGTGCTGGCTCATGAAAAAGGAAGGAAAGAACACCCATAGGAAAATGAGCTTTCTTTCACCTTTGTGGGAATTTAGGCTGCTCTGATTAGAGCTTGAGCCTAACAAAGGCTGTGCTTATTAAAAACAAACGCATGTTGTATTAGTCATCAATATCTGGCAACCTTGTGTGCTTAATATTTGTAATGAACTCTGCTTATGTGCTCTCTGAGAGAGTTGCAGTCTTCTTGCTTGATCAAACAAACATGGAGGGTATATAATGAATGAGGGTATTCAAAATTCTATCATACACTTGATTTTTTTTTTTTCATTTTTCTTACCATTAATGTATTGCCCTGGGTTTTAATTTCATCTTTTGCTTGCTTTGTAGCAGGATCCTGAGGTGGGAGACAGGTGTCTGGGTAGTGGGATTGGGCCCTGCGGGGGGGCCCAGCAGCACACGGGATGTGGAGTGATGGTGGTGACTGAGACCTGAACGCTTTGTTGCTGGCAGAGGGGCGAGCGGGTGAACGGTAACCCCCATACTGGCACAGTGTGGTGGTGGTGAGGGAAGACTGGGAGAGACCAAAGGAACAGCACTGTGTTTCAGGATGTAAACAGGGTGCTAAGCATGGCTTGCTTGTGTACTTACAGCAGTCGGATAGTGGTTGGTGCTGGTTATTGGTTCAGGTCACTTCCAAACTCAAACTGGTGTATCTTTCCATGACCAGTGTGGCCCTTAAGGCCATTAAGGTGACTTCATCCACTCTGGTGAGATGGACTTAAGGAGTGTCTGGGATCTTGGATCTCATTTGGTACTGCATTTTCTACTCTTGTTGAGACTCCTGCAGCTGATCAGGCAGTGCTGTCTGGTGACCTGTTCCCAACTTTAGATCCACTTAGTCCAGAATCCCGAAGGAATCTGCTTGCTCAGTTTCTGTAGAAAATAAGTTTATGGGTTCTACCTGCGTGTGAACTTCCAGTCTGTGTGCCCTTCTCCTGGAAATGAAAAGGTTTGTTTAATGCTCAAGACTGAGTATCAATAAGAAGCACTGGGAGACTGTAAGACAGAGAAAACCTCATCTACTGAGCTGGGATCTGGTAGCCATCCTCTATTGTTTCTGCATCCAGGGACTTCTCAAAACACTCTTACAAGCTGTGCTAGAGCATGGAGCGCCCTGGTGAGGGGAACCTCGTACTTTGATGTCAGAGTGCAGCAGAGGCAAGAGTTGGCTGAGGTAGCGAGGACCCTGGAATGTTCTTCTGTGACAGATGGAATTAACGACCTGAGAGCCATTTACAGCATTTGTGCACAAAGCTGATAATTTTTGAAGTGCTAGGGGATAGGAGGTGGCTGAAACCTGGAGAGACAGCTATGCTTTCTTGAGCTGCAGATTCCAAAGAATGTGACTCCCTTTGGAAACAGTTGGAAGCTTCAGCTAGTCTGGGTGGTGTGGTGGATGTTCTTGACTCCTCCTGATTGTTGCCAGGGCTTTCCTGTAAGGTACAGGTGACCCCCAGCCAGCAGATCACTGTGCAAGATTGGTGACCTTCAGCTTGTTCGTGGAACTTCCTGTGGAATTAGTGATGAAAATTGTTTGTCTGGAAAATAAAGCTAACAAAATCCTAGAGTTCAAACTTGTAATAACATTTTTTTTTATAAATCTGTCCTCGTACTCTAAAAAATGGTTTAGGCTGTTTGCCAGGGAAGGCAGAGCTCTGCGAGGAGCTGATTTGAGCTGTCCTGGGTGGGGAGTTATGGCGCTTTGCCATGATCCACTGACTGCCCCTTCCTGCCTCTGTTGTGTTTTGACTGTTCAGCTGTGCTAGCACAATTGTCCGTTTGTCTGTGCTGTCAGCCAGATGAAATGCTGGGGGCAGTCCAGAGCGCTTGAGCCATTTCCCTGTGCAGCTCTGGAGCTGTCGCAGCGGAGTAACAGTGGGCTACAGGAGTTTGGGAATGTGCTAGGAGGGTGGAGCAGTGCATGAGCTGGAGCTGTAGCCCGAAACAATGGCCTGAGCTGTAATAACATGAACAGACGAGCATGATCCTTGGCCATGGGAGGATGCTGCTGAGCTCATTCTGGAAGCATGTAATGAGAAGAGTCTTCTGCAATTCATTGTGGAGGGATCAGGAACGTTTTCTGCCAATGTCTGCTTTTCTATAGGAAAAACAGATTGTGTGAATGAGGGGAAGATCAGCAAATCTGTACTTTGAACCAGAGTGGGAAATAACCCCAAGGCTGAAGAAACCTTGCTGAGGCTGCCTTTATCCCTTCTGCTCCAGCCAGGATGCTGAGTCTGAATCCCAAAGTCCTGTCTGATACGGTGTTGGCTGGGACACGGGAGGGTGGCTCAGTTGCTTTTAGTCCAGCTTCCCTTTAGTTATCTCTTGCTCTAGTCAGCAATACAGGGATTTAAAAAAATGTCTGTAGCTGCATTAGCTGCGCAGTAAAGAACCTGGTATGACGCCTCTTGTCTTTGCGTTGTTGATGAGGTCTCCTGGAGAGCCAGGCCAGCTCAGCTGGGTATGAGACCGCAGCTGGCTCCAGCAGGAATGGCTGAGCTGTGCCTCAGGATCGACAGACAGCATCAGCCCTGGAGTAGGGGAAGCTCCTTCTACCAGATGTACCTTTCATTTTCACAGTTCTTTTCAGGAAAGCTGGGGTTTGTGTGCTGAAGATCTCTCTGCACTGGCATTTCTGTTAACATGGCAACACCTCGTGTGGAGGCAGAGATTTTTAGCTCATCTTTTACTTCTCATGCCATCTCTTGGAACTCATTCTACTGGATGATGTTCTGCATTGCTTTGTATCTTGTTTGTAGTATCAAATGTCTCCTATTTTCACCTTTCATGGTGAACATACTTATGAATTAAATTATTGAAATAAAACACCATATATGACCCCAACAGGGGCTGCAAATAATTGTTTAGTTACTGTGTTTGGGTTTTTTAACTGAAAATAGAGCAGGCTTGTGCTGTGCATGGGCTTTTGTCAGGCAGACAAGTAGCCTGCTGCCATGCTCCTGACTGTAGTGTTCCTTCCTCTGCCAAAGGCTGTATATGCCGGGGACATCTCCTTACCTCCCGTGACTGGCGGTGGCCTGGAGCCTCTGGAGCAGTGTTTGGCTGTTGACAGGTGCTACAGCAATTCCTCATTCCCATTGCTGAGGAACTGAGCGGTGCTTGGAATGGAAAAGCTCAGAGCTGTTCTGGGACTGGGGAGGCAGCTGTGAGTGGTGAAGTCTGAGGTGGTGTCAACACAACTTTCTCTTGTGTTTCTCTGGCTGTTGCAGCCCCTGTGGGTCTTGCTGTGAGACAGCCCCGCAGCCAGGCAGCACCACAGCACCATGCAAAGGCTGCTGTGGAGAGTTAATTTTGAAAATAATGTCTTTTCTTGCAGTTGTGTTGATTGGAGACTCTGGAGTTGGGAAGAGTAATCTTCTATCACGTTTCACACGCAATGAATTCAATTTGGAAAGTAAGAGCACCATTGGGGTGGAATTTGCCACCAGAAGCATCCAGGTGGATGGGAAGACGATAAAAGCGCAGATCTGGGATACTGCAGGACAGGAACGATACCGTGCCATTACCTCAGCGTGAGTACTGTGTCTTTGCTCAGGCTAACAGCAGAATTCTAGCCAAGGTGGTACATTTTCCATAAGTGGAGATATTTATGGATAGAGAATTGATGAAACATGTTTGGGACACGTGACAAAATCATTATGACAGACTTCAGTGTAGCTCCAAGTAGCAAATACTTTTGTATTCCTTGATTAATAGAATCTAAAAATTACTTTCATTATAATGATACTGTTACAGGCAAAATGACAGCTTAAATCAAAACTGTGGGAAATTCTGTTTGAGTCTTGTGATTTGGGTTTCTCCCTGTCCTGGGTGTACTGTCTTCATCACGTGGAATGAGTGCCATTTCTGATGGAGGCTGGGTACTGTTTGGCATCAAGTTTTGGCCTAGGCAGGGTAGCTTACCTTCACGCCAGTGGCTTCTGGGCTTCGATGCCCCCTCAGTTGTTAGACTTGAGGATATTTTTAGGACAATCTGCAGCCACAAAGTCCTTTGAAAGCTCAATGTCTTCAAATTTGTCACAGCCCTGAAAATCGGGTCCAAGAAGGCGTGCTGAACACCTATTAAGTAGGAAGGAAACTCTGCTGCTGCTGACTGTGCAGCATTAGACACATCCTTGTTTAGAGCGGTGGTGTTGAGAAGCTTATATCTACAGCACCTTGTTAATCCAGACAGTGTCGAAAGCTGTAACCTCTGGGTGCATCTGCTTCTGTGCAGTTAGTTGGCAAAAGTATCTTTGGAGGAAGAAAAGAAACCCCTATTGGTAGGCCTAGGTATCCAGGGCATATTTTGATCAGCGACTTGGATTTTTTCAGTGTTACTGATGTGTATCAGCTTTTAAAGGCACAAACTTATTTCCAGATCATGCACAGACTGAGCCATTTGTATTAAACTCAAGGCGAGGGGAACTTTGTTCAATGATGTGAAATAGGGTAGTGCAGATTAGATGGGAGGAAACCAGAAAAGCATGGAGCCCTAAGGGAATAACCTACAGGAAAGAAGTGCAAAACCAAAGTAATGCTGAAGCAGAGGTAAGTGGCAATGCGAACTGCACCTTTTCCATGTTTGTTAGCATGTTTTTCAGAAACTTTTTTTGTGCTTCTTAAATGGTTTTTGACGGCTGTGGAGGCTTAGCAGAAAATCTGTTGTCTGAGACAGGTTCAACAAGAGGCTTGGTGGGTGAGAATCGGCGCATCTGCAGCCCTGCGATCCTACCTCTCCTTCCTGCTGGCACCAGCTCCTGCTTGGTGCGCTGCTCGGCCAGTTCAGCCTGCTGAGCCAGCAGAGCACCAACCAGCAGCAAAACAGGAATGGTTTCTGCTGACTTGTTGAATGGGCTCAGGACACCAATGTGTCTGACAGGTGCTGGTGGAGCAGAGGAGAAGTGGTGAGATTGTGTGGAAGAGAGATGGACATCACGGGATTGCTGATGTAGATCAGCTTGTGCCATCCTGAGTCTTTGACTTGAATTGAGTGGACCCAAATGTGCACTGAGGGAGCAAACCCTGAGCTTTGCACTCACGGCCCAGAAGGCCAACCATATCCTGGGTTGCATCAAAAGAAACATGGCCAGCAGGGTGAGGGAGGGGATTTTCCCCCTCTGTTCCTCTCTTGTGAGACCCCACCTGGAGTGCTGTGTCCAGTTCTGGAATCCCCAGCATAAGAAGGATGTGGAACTGTTGGAACGGGTCCACAGAAGGCTACAAAGATGATCAGAGGGCTGGAGCACCTCTGCTCTGAGGACAGGCTGAGAGAGTTGGGGTGGTTCAGCCTGGAGAAGAGAAGGCTCCAGGGTGACCTCAGAGTAGCCTCCCAGTACTGAAAAGGGCTCCAGGAATGCTGGGGAGGGACTTTTTACAAGGGCTTGTAGTGATAGGACAAGGACGAGGACAGCTTTAAACTGGGAGGGGGAAGATTTAGATTAGACATTAGGAAGGAATTCTTCACAGTGAGGGTGGGGAGGCCCTGGCCCAGGTTGCCCAGAGAGGTTGTGGTTGCCCCACCCCTGGAGGTGTTGAAGGCCAGGTTGGATGGGGTCTTGAGCAGCCTGGTCTGGTGGGAGGTGTCCCTGCCCATGGCAGGGGGTTTGAACTGGATGGGCTTTAAGGTCACTTCCAGCCCAAAGCATTCCATGATGCTGTGATCTCGGATGATGGGCTTGAGGATGGGTGTCCATGTGGCCCAGAGTCCCTGTCCTCAATTTTTAGGAGGGGCAGGATGTGTGTGAAAGATCAGGAACAAATACCAACATTCCACTAAGAGCTGTTCTCCTTGTAGAAAGATAAGTTATAACTTCGCAAAAGCCTTCTGGCAGTACTGCTTCTGAGGTGCACTGTCAGTTTTCTTGCACGCTGTTTTAGCAGACTAAAAATGTTGTGGCTTCCATAGGCTCTTCAGCATTTTGTTACCTACACGGTAATTTTTTAGAAATGCCATTAAAAAACCCCAGCATCTGTGACTTGACTTTAGGCTTAAAAACCCCAGCAACAGTATTTGCATCAGTACAACCTTTTTCAGAGCCAGGAGGGAATGCTTTTAACTTTAGTACCCAGCACAGAATGAGCCAGATGCCAGGTCTGTCAGTGTCTCAGACAGAGCTCTCTGTAAAGCAGGGGTATCAAACTCATTTTCACCAGGGGCCACGCCAGCACACATGACTGATGCACTGGCAGGAGTGCAGGGGCAATGAGCTTGGCACTGCTGCCAGGTAGAAACAAGGTGCCAGGTTGGATAAAACAAGGTGGAGGGCCAGAGTCGGCCCACGGTCCTTGAGCTTGCCACCTGTGCCATAAAGGAGTGTGCCTTCTGTTTCAGGTATTACCGCGGCGCTGTTGGGGCTCTCCTTGTCTACGACATTGCCAAACACCTCACCTACGAGAACGTGGAGCGCTGGCTAAAGGAGCTTCGGGACCATGCAGACAACAATATTGTCATCATGCTGGTGGGTAACAAGAGTGACCTCCGCCACCTGAGAGCTGTGCCCACCGACGAGGCCCGGGCTTTTGCAGGTTTGTAGAGAGAGCATTCTGGGTTGCCCCTGTCTGACGTTTGTTGTGTTGGTCCAAGCTATAATCCTGCTGTTGTTGTCTGGAACTGAGCTTTCACCTCAATCTTTAATTTTGACCTTAAAAAAAATCTTAAATGCCTTTTTTAAAAATAGCATGCGAGATTGGGTTTTGGTTTGTTTTTGGTTTTTTTTTTCTAGTTATAGTAGATGTTTTTGAAACACTGTCCTTGAGCTGCCTGATAGCTAAAGATTAAACACTTCCTCTAGCAAGGCACAAACAGTAAGCTCTTAGCAAGATCTCTTAGAAAGTAAGAAAGAACAGTAAGTTCTCTTAGAAGAGAAAATGTCACAATATCAATATGAACTCTTGCAACACGGAATGTCTTTCCTTCCTTCCCACATGCCTGGTTCTGCTGAGCACACAGTGGCACAGCAGAGTGAAGAGCTGCACACGAACACTGAACTGCCTTTAGATGTGCAGTTTCTGCTCCAAAGCACTGATGGGAATCTTGGAATGGTTTGGGTTGGAAGGGACCTCAAAGCCCATACACTTTCAACCCCCTGCCATGGGCAGGGACACCTCCCACTGGATCAGGAGGCTCAAAGCCCCATCCAACCTGGCCTTGAACACCTCCAGGGATGGGGCAGCCACAACTTCTCTGGGCAACCTGGGCCAGGGCCTCCCCACCTTCATTGTGGAGAATTTTTTCCTAATGTCTAATCTAAATCTTCCCTGTTCCAATTTAAAGCCGTTCCCCTTCTTCCTGTCACTCCAGGCCCTTGTAAAGAGTTCCTCCCCAGCTTTCCTGGAGCCCCTTTCGGTATTGGAAGGCCACTCTTAAGGTCTCCCTAGAGCCTTCTCTTTTCCAGGCTGAACAATGCCACGTCTCTCAGCCTGTCCTTGTAGCAGAGGTGCTCCAGTCCAGCAGTGGCATCTGGTTTCATATAAACACAGCAATCATCAAACTTGGAGGTTATCAGTTGTGGGGAGAAATCGAGTGAGTTATGTGAGCTTCTGCCACTGTATTACTTCCCCTTCTTCCTTATCTTGTGGAGCACTGGTCAAATACTCTCTTGCCCTTACAGCCCTAGGGAGGCAAGCTTAGAGGTGGAATTTAAATGTGTAGCTTTTAAAATCCTTTTGGAATATCGGTAGCGCTTGCTTAAGCATGTTTTCTGAAGTTGATACTGAGCAAGTTCCTTGTTATTAAAACTGCTTTAAATTTTCACATGACTGAGAAGTGAAGTCTATAAGAGATGCAAAACACGTCAGTAGGGATCCTTGATAGCACATTGCTTTGGTCACTTGTTTCAACATCTCTTGTTTTGCCGCTGACTTCCTACCAAGGCTGTTCTAGGTAGCTGATGATAGTACAGGTGTGGCTGTTTAAGGCCTAGGACTGCCTCGTGTCTGGTTTTGGGCAGGTACAGTACCACTCTGGATGTGATGTTTGGGTGTTACACAATATTTATTATTATTATAATCCCCTGATCTTTTGCATTGTAAGAGGAAAGAAGATGATAGACTGTTACCAAGGTTTTAAGTATACTTCAGGGGTGGGGTCTGATTAGGAAACGTTAGGTCTGGTTATTTTGGGGTTTCAGAGGAGAATTGTGATTCCTGTTGCAGCCAGCGTGCTTTTGCCTGTGCTCTTGCTCAAGGCACTTCTAGGAGTGATCTGTCGATGAGGATGATATTGTATTGTTTGACTGAACAAGGGCTGCAGTGAAGAAAATGTTCTCACACTGTGGCAGTGGTCAAAGGTGTCGCTGCTGAAATGCTGCAGCTAAATAAACAGTGCACCAAGTTGTCCTCAGTGTAACAGGGGAAAAAAAGACTGTGCCCCAGGCTGGTTTGGCCTAAAAATAAAGGTGAAAACCTCAAAGTAAAGATGAAGTGAAGTGCTATTAATATTTTTAACTGAAGCACTTTTTATTTATTACAGAAAAAAATAACTTATCTTTTATTGAAACATCTGCTCTGGATTCAACAAATGTAGAAGAAGCCTTCAAGAACATCCTCACAGGTATGGTTTGTTACAGGTTCAGAGCACCTCAGGAGGTAGCGGAGCTTCCGCATAGGCATGTCTTGCAGTTATCTAGAACGTTTTGGAAATGAATGTTGGAATCAGTGGTCAGTTTGACAGCCTTCTAATCTCCCCTTTGTGTTCTGCCTCAACCCCACATCATTCTGCCCAAGGATCTCGAGACTTCTCATCTCCTCATGTCCCATAAATTCAAGCTGTTGCAGTAGTGCTGTTGTAGAAGCAGCAGTAGTTCTATGCCCGCAGAAGACTGCGACAGTGAAGCCACAGCCATGCTAGGAAGTGAACTGTTCCAGGGTGTTCTACTACACCAAAGCAAACTGGGTCATAATATTTTTGCCAGACTACTGAACCCCTGTTCTCGACTGATGGCAAGAGTCGTGGGTGACTGCACCAACTGCATAGCTGCTTGCTGGCAATGTCCCCTGGGAGTCCCAGGAATTGTCTGAGAATGTGATAGTGGTCACTGGCCAAAATGAGGCCAGGGCTTATGATTTCCGTTGCCCAAGAATGTCCCTCAGCATCTATAACTGCTGTAGATGTGGCTGTGCAGTGCACAGTGTCCAGCTGCAGCTTCAGACCCGCTGTACACGTGGGAATGCCGCATGGCTCATGCAGCAGGTACACTGCATGTGTGATCAGAGGCATTCCAGGCAGTAGTACTCCATTATTTGCTTTTTCCCCGTCTTTCAGACTGGACTCTGGAATTCCTATTCCTTAAGATGGAGCTGTTGCCTGTATTTATTTTTGTGGCCCTGGAGTAAGTGAGCACCCTACTGCACGAGGCCTGGGACTCACCAGTAGCACTTCATCACTGCAGGCGCGCCAGCGAGTCCTCCTTGCGGTGCAAAGCTGTGACCACAGCATTTCTGTTGGTTGGCTCACAGGGATTTCCAGCTGCTGTTACAAATCTGAACTGAGCACTGATTTGGCCCCTGGAAGAGTGCAGCTCTGTTCTGGGCCAAATGCAGCACATGAGGAACTTACCCATTTCCTTCCAAGTGAGGCTGGCCAAAAAGTGAGAGTTGTGTGGTCATGAGGCAGAAGAAAGAGGAAAGACAGGGTTGAAGTGGTGAGAGAATGTGTGCTGGGAGTAAAGTGGGAAGCAGACAGAGCAAGAGATGTTTAAAATGTGCTGCGCATCCCTATGGTGTTACTTCAGCTGGGGTGGGTGACTTTTCCTAAACTTGGGGTTTGACCTAATCCTTAATTTTAGTTAGACTTCAGCTTGTATGAGTGTGTCAGCACTTTATGCTTTAGCACTCTGTGTTCCAGAGGATGTATTGCTCTGGCACCAGTCTGAGGTGACTGCACTTGGGTATCTCTTTGCCTGACCTAATCCTTGGAAGCGGAGTCCTGGGAAATACGGTGCTGTCACACCCAGGGAAAGGAAACCAGCATGGGCCTGCAGGACTGCTGAACAGGAGCTGACAAACTGTGATAAACTTGAGCATCTCTGCTTTCAGAGGGTGCTTTGCACTCTGTGTTGCATCAGTCTTATCTCAAAATACTGTTTGAGGTGACAGGGAAGTTACCTGTTGACGTTTCAAAGCACAGTTTTCTACTCCTGAAGTGAAGTACTTAGGCATTGGCAAAGAAAATCCTTGAAAATCCTATCTAAATAGGAAGAGGGCTATCAAACAGGTATTGGATTGCTAGTCTACCTCTGGTTGCCCCATGAGATTTGAATCTTTTCTAAAGAGGGGAAAACACCATATAATTTGTCAGTGTGTTTGTTCTGTCTCTTGGAATTCTCTTTAAGATCTAGGCAATGAACATGTAGAGTTGGCAAGATCCATTTCCTGACTATTGCTTATCACAGCTGAAGTCTAGACCAAATAAGCTGTCTACTGCTGTACACTGTTAGGTGAAGTTGTACCTGACTTACATGTCCCACATCAACTCAAGATGAGCATTTTCTGAGCTTTTATTGTGATCAGATATTGATTTCAGTTGAACGAGAACGAGCCTTTGTTCTTGTTCTGCTTGATGATCAGGAAGTGTCTGGCGTATGTTGTTTATTGGATGCTGACCAAAGAATTGCCTTTGTATTCTTGTTTCATGGTGATGTATGAATGAGAGCCTATTGCTAAGGAAAAAGCTGGCTTTTAATATGATGAGTTCTGTAAAGCAGGCTCTTTCAGGTTCCTTTTACAGGGCAACAGTGGGAAGCATTGGGATCACTATGTCTGGCACCAGAAATGTGTTGCAGTTAGAGGAGGATGACCAAGAAGAGGCCGGCAGGAGAAAAAGTATAGGCAAGCTGCTCTGAGAGGAAAAAGCCTGACAGACTGGGAACGGGTTACATTTGTTGCCCAGCCAGATTTGGGTTGAGTTATTGGAGCAACTGGAGAATATTGGTGTTGAGGCAAAGCTGTGGAGAAGAGCGCCCTGTGCTGGAGCTGGGACACTCTTGTGCAGGGCAGCCTTACAGCAGATTCACTGTGTGTCTGTGATGTTCATCTGGGTCTGAGGCCTCAAAGCCATGGTTTTAGTGCTCCAAGTTCAGCAGTCGCCATCCATCTCGTCTTCCCTTGCAGTGTTGTCCTGAGACTGACCCTGGGTCAAAAAGGTGGCTCTAGGAGAGAGACCAGAAGGGTCTGCTGTAACTGATAAGACACTCGGGGGAGACAGGACTCGAGCTGAGGTCAGACCTGGGCAGACTGAACTCCAAGCTGTCTCTTTAGCAGCATCCTGGGCTCCCCAAAGTGTGGAGATTGTGCAGTTCAGGGAAAGCTGGGGTGTGGCTGGTACCTGAGTAGCCCTGCAAAGTCATTCCTAAAGTGATTACCTGGGGGAGAATCCTCCTAAGGGATGAAAAGAGACCTGGAAAAATGTGCAGTGTAGAGCAGTGAGCTGGGAGGAGGGAAAAGGATGGGAGCAGCAGGACAGGAGTTTCCTCACTGGCTGCCAGTATGAGGGAGCACTAAACACCGAGGAGAAGAAAAACAAGCACAAATGCTTCTCCAAAGAAAAGAGCTTGGAAGGGCTCGGAACAGCTAATGGTAATGTACAGCACAGAGCAGGTGAGGAGGGGTGTGACAGGCTCTGTGCAGCTCTCCTTATCCCTTGCTGCAGGGAGCCAGTGTCTGAGATCACTCTGGGGTTAAAAATTCCTTTTTTAAACAATGTAAATGTGTGCAATTTCTTTGTAAGAAAATAACAACAAGAACAAACCCCACACAGGCCCCACTAGTTTTAATCCTTGCTGAAGACTTTGGGTGTTGCTGTTTGGAGGTTGTGAGAATGTGACCATAATATTTACCTCAGACTTCCAGGGAGGTACTTGCCCTTTTCCTGCCTCATAATGGAGGGAAGTTGGAACAAGACCTTAACAGTCAGTTAAATAAGTAGTTTAAAAACATTTCAACTTAAATAATTTCTCCTAACCTTGCATTTGAAATTGTTTTTTTCTGCAAGCTTTTAATCTGACTGTCTCTCTTCAGCGATCATGGCTTTGTGGATCCATGTGCTTTCAGGCATAAATTAATTTGAGTCAGATAAATTAATTGTCTCGGGAAAAGCGTTTTTGGATCAATATGGGGCTTTATGGAACCATGGGGCTTTTAGCTGTCATGGGTTGCAGAGAGCCATAGGCATTTGGTAGTAGCAGCTGGCCAGAAGCTGAGGTGTGAAATAGAGAACAGTCCTTGCTGCTGTGCTGTGACATTTTGCCAGCATCCTGTGGACTGGTGTTTCTAGATTACACTGCCCTTTTTTTAATAAAAAAAAGATGATTCCCTATTTTAGAAATGAGTGTTCCTGCTCCTTTCTCATTTAAAAAGCCTTTTAATAAACCCTATGTTCATGGAGACATTGAAAAGGAATGTGATAGGAAGTGCTGTTGTGGAAGACAGTAAGGAATTTTGTCTTAATAACTTTTCCAGACACAGCTGGCTTATCCGTTCCAGAGCTGGAAAGCCAGCCAGATGTTGCACGTCACAGTTTGCAAGTTAAAATCTTCTCATTCTTGGGTTCCAGCACCTTTTTTGACAGCGTGCTCTGCCGTGTGCACGTGCTCTGCTGGAGGCCCTGCCTTTCTGGGCTCTAACGAGTCTGTTCTCCTTTCAGAAATCTACCGCATTGTCTCGCAGAAGCAGATTGCAGATCGATCTGCGCACGACGAGTCTCCTGGCAACAACGTAGTCGACATCAGCGTCCCACCAACCACCGACGGACAGAAATCCAACAAACTCCAGTGCTGTCAGAACCTGTGACCTCCTGTAGATGACTCCTGTGCCCTTCACTTTGTCTGTGCTTCATTTAGAAACTTGTGTGCACTTCTTATCTCCTGTGATTCAGTGACTCCCTCTCCCTCTTTACCCCGTTCCCAAGTCCCCCCCTTTCATCTTAGAGTTTTAATTGTAGGGCTAACATTCCCCTGCCTCTGAAATACCCTTCAGTGTGGTGACTTTTGGGCTTGAAATGTAGGCACTGATCTGATAGACATGTTTGTGTTGGAACATCTGCTGCTGGATATTATCCCATGAAACACTCTCCTCAAATGGTTTGGGTTCTTTTTTTCTGGGAGAGAAACCATGGAGACTTTACTGTAACAGCTGAAGAAATAACTACATTTAGGTGACAAGGGTTTTTTCCTCACGTAGTCAGGGTTTTTTTTATTGTGTTTCTGTAAACATGGGGGAGAAATTAAAAGAAATGGTTATCCTACCAAACGCTGTATTTTCTGTCCTCACAGAGTCTCACAGGGAGGTTTTTAGTGGCTGCACACACAGAAAGCTGTTGACAATAACATTACTTATGATGTAATTACCCCTAATACAGTTAGTCTGGTTGTGTAGTTTACCATTTCCTGCTTGGGAAATCTTCCTCTATTTGTGTTTTATTTGGGAACAATGAAGTATGTCTGCATTGCTTTCTCTGCCACTGTGGATGCCTGTGCTGCTTGTGCAGGCTTTAGGAAGTGGCTTAGTATTTATTCATGGCTTATGTTAATCAGTTAACATTACTGTACAGTAAGTGCCAGCGTATTGATTTCAGAAACCGTTTGCAACCTGTACAAGTAGGCTTCTTTTGTCCTGTAGATCAGTGTCTGAAAGCAGGATCCTCTCTAGTTCCAGGGTTTTTTTGCATGCTGCTCTTTCTCTCCTACCCCTGTTTGAGTGAGTGAAGCAATAGTTTCATGTCATGTATATACCTGCACTTGTAAGGGTTTTGGTTGTTGTAGAGAAACACGATACTTTATACATTTTGTAAAACTCCTGCCGAACCATAGCATCTCAAACTTTCTCTTCCTGATCTTTCACTATTGACCTTGTGCATAATCCTCTTGACCTCTACTAAAATGCATAATATATTAAGATTTCACATAATAACTACTAACCTGTTGTTTTCCTCTTATTCTGTTTTACTGAATTGCAGACTGTAATTCTCAAATGATTGTACTTCACCTGATGTAACACGTGTCATCAGCAGGGCTAACTACTATAATGCTTTGTTTTGCTGAATGGGAAGAATGTTATCACAACTTTGTGTAGTCAGTCTCTCGCTAGCTTGTGAAAATCCTCTGGGATGATGGCTTTCCATCGCTCACTGGCTCTTACACACTTGCATCCCCTCCAGTATGCGCTGAGCGTTGTGGTGAGGCAAATGCTGGGTGACACTCCCTGAAGGAAGAGCTGGAAACCATCTGCTTTCTCTGGAGGCTAGTGAAGCGATTTGCAGTCACTCTTTGCTCTGTATTTTGAGACTGTACCTCACTTGGTGAATCCTAACTGCATATTAGTGAGTTGACTTTTTTCCTTTTCTGATACAAAGCAAATATGAAACTGTGAATTGTGCTTGAAGGGGAAATTTGACATTCCAGTCTCCACTGTTCTGTCTGGTTATGGAATAAAATCAAGGGCGGCTAACTCTGATGGCTTTTCTTTTGTAAGATTTCCAGACCAATGCCTTTAATTTTGCACTGTGTGCACCTGGAGAGCTCTAGTTCACAGCAGTGGGTGCATGTGGTGCAGGGCACTTCCACTTTCCAACTTTTAGAGGATGCATTTAAGGTGGAGTGCATGCTTGCAACCTAATCATGTTGCGTGAGGGTATGAATTCCTCCTTAGGCATCACAGTGCTCTCTCCTAAGGGTGCCTCAGTTCAGGAAGCACTTTCTACACCTGGTATTTACTTTATTAGCATCCTGGTGAGAGAAGGAGCAGCCAGTGGGAACTGGAGACGTCTCCTCCTTTTGGTGGTCCTAGACCTGGATGAGGTGTGCTGTCAGTATTGAGAAGGCTGGCAAATGAGCACACCATCAGAGAAGGGAGAATGCTGAGATACTGAAAATAGTTCGTTCAGGGGCAGATGGATGCTAGTGGAGCTGGGTCCTTGATTCTTGAACAAAACTTTTTCTAGGGAAATGAGTTGATAGCATGAGGGAGAATCATGCTGTTAGCAAGACTTTTTAGTTCAGGGTGATGTATTAATGTGTTTACTCTGCAAATCCTGTTCTCTTAATATGAAGTTTCTAGAATCGGTCTGGCCCAGTATAAGAAGTCGAGAAGCCCTTTAGTCACTTCTTTGCCTCTTTAAGAGATTTTCTTTAGTCTTGACTTTGTGGAAGGCTCTAAACTTTGCCTCAGATTTCCAACAAAAGGTTCATGTCTGGGACTCTGTTACTGTTAAATATGTGGGTGTTGAAGAAACTTTGTGCAGCGTCGCTGTGTGTTGACCAAAGCCCTCTCTGAGCAGGTGGATCTTTGACCCATTCTGTTCGTGCTGGTGGGGTTGGGTTGTTGGATATCTGTTGAGTGATGTGGAAAGGCCTCCTGCCTTTTGCTGTGGGACTGTTTGGTGTACCTGAGACATGGCAAGCACGTGTGTGTGCACACAGACCTTCTATGAGTGCTCTAAATTAAGTGGTGGCTTTATCTGCTGTGGTCACACAATTTATTGGATGAGGTATTGACTCTTTCCCAGATTGCTGTGCTGCTCCCCAGGCAGTCAGAGACACAGCTCATCAGTGGGTTTGATTCAGCTTTGCCTGAACTGAGCTCAGGGCCATGAGTGCCAGTAGAAAAAAGGAGAGAGAACAGTTCTGTCTTGTAAAACCATCTTCCTGTGCACAGACAGGGGGAAGTGCTTTTGATCTTGAGTACCCTGCTGTCCTGCTCAAAGTGTTGTGGCTCCTCAAACTGTTGCTACAACCCCACCCGCTGTTGGCGATGGCTGCTGAAATCACAGAGGGGAAGGCTTGGAGGAATCCTGAGGAAGCAAGAGCTGTTGAAGAGCTGTCTGACATTCAAAGCAGCTCTGCAATAGGCCAGGGTGTTCCACTATTCTGTCCTGATGTGAAAATGAAGTTAAATGTAATCTCCCTGGATGGCTCCATGCTGCAGCTTCGCTGGCTACTTGTCTCTCAATATCACTGTCAGGAAAACAGAAAAGGTTCCAGCTCTCTTCCATCTGCTGTAAGAGGCTTGAGGGCAGAATTTGGCTTATGTAAAACTTCTCATGACAGGAAAGCTGCCTGTGGAAGCAGGAACATGTGCTATCCTTGCTTTACTTAGATGTTGAGGATGACTTTCATTTAACTATTGAAAAATAACACTAAAAAGCACTGGGTCCTTACCACCCAGAGTCAGTGATATAAAGGGTCCTGCTGATATTTAGAACAGGTCCTCCAATGAAGAATTAAAGCAGTCTTTTTTGCTAGCTATTTTGTTAATTATAGGGAGAATAAAGGCCAAAATTCACACATAAAGTGATTTGCTGCTGAGCACACAAACAGGTAATTGGTAAAACAAATCCACTGTCTCAATCTACCTTCTTTTCTTCCTATAGAGTCAGGTGCTTACAGAGCAGGTGAGTTAAAGTCTAGGATCTCCACCAAGAGTTTGTCTGTAGCCTGCACTGAACAAGCAAGTTTGGTTCCTAGGAAAGTTTTAAAGCTCTGCACTTGTATAATTGTAGAAATCCAGTTGATGAGTGATTGTTTACTGCTTTGCTAGAAAGACTTCTTGTGTGTGCTTGCTGAGACCATCGACACTCAGCAGAAGGAAAACGCACTGTGATTCCTTCTTTCCCCCCCTTCTCAGCACTTCCAGCACGTTAGAAGCAGCAGAAATACTGGTGCATCCTAGAGATCCCCCGTTTGGTGCTGTGCTGTTGGATCACGTGTAATGACCACACAGTGCATGGAACAGCTGGCAATAGGATGGTCTTGTGCAAACAGGAGAGAGCGCTCTCAGCTGGGCGTGAGGGGATGGTAAGGACTGGTCTGTGCCTTTTATTCGAGTAGGTCACTTACCAAAAGCTGCTTGGGAAAATGTACAGTAGATACTTTTCCTTCCTGACTCTGTTTCCTGCATGCTGTACTGTTTGAGAAGTTGAGGATCTGTTTGTGGGCTGTTAATGTTTGAGTCTTACCTGTGCTTGGTGATTGCTTCCCTTCCAAGAATTAAGGAAGAACACTGCTTAGACATTCTGGACTCTGTAGAAGAAAAAAGATCCTAATGAAATGGCTTTGTCACTTAGAGAATCTTTTTTTCCTTTATAAAAAAATAGGAAAACCAGTATTAAATGTAGGGGCCTGAATTGTGAATAAGAAAAGGAAAACTGGGCAATGAGAGGGGAAGATAACTGTCCTTTGAGCAGAATGCAGTGAGTCGGGGCTGCGGTCAGCTTCTCTTGGCTTGCAGACTCTTAATAGATAATGTGGTTTCAATGGTGATTAATGGAACGTTTCCATGAGATGAGGATCTCCAGGGCTGCTCTGTTTCAGTAAATAACAGTAGTTCTTAATTTAAACCGGTCAGATAATGCACAGCCATGTTGTCTGCCAGGCTTCGTAGGATAGCGATAGCACCGGACCCTTGTGCCACCCAGGAGAGAGGTTCCTTCCATTTACTTTTGTTCTTGTGTTAAGTGCAATTCACTCTGTAAATATACACATCCCTTGATTTTTGTGCATGGTTATGATGTATTGTGGATATAAAGATTGCCAAATCATACCTTGTGTGGAAAGTTCTGTTCCAAACAACCACAGACCCCACCTAGAGCCCAGTGTCCAGTTCTGGAGTCCCCAACAGAAGCAGGATGTGGAACTGTTGGAATGGGTCCAGCGGAAGCTATGAAGATAATCTGAAGCTATGAAGATAGCACCTCGGCTATGGGAACCGGCTGGGAGAGTTGGGGTTGTTCAGCCTGGAGAAGAAAAGGCTCTGGGGAGACCTTAGAGCAGCCTCCCAGGACTGAAAGGGGCTCCAGGAAAGCTGGGGAGGGAATTTTTCCAAAGGCGTGTGGTGATAGGATGAGGGGGAAGATTTAGATTAGACATTAGGAAGAAATTGTTCACCATGAGAATGGAAGTGCCCTTGCACAGGCTCGGAGAAGCTGTGGCTGCCCCATCCCTGGAGGTGTTCAAGGCCAGGCTGAATGGGGGCTTGGAGCCCCCTGATCCCGTGGGAGGTGTCCCTGCCCATGGCGTGGGGGGGCTGTGAACTGGATGGGCTTTAAGGTCCCTTCCACCCTAAGGAAGTGTCATTCCCTGATAAGGTAGGAATGTAAGGATTGAGCTGGCGCCCTCGGTACCTGCTCAGAGGGCCCGGAGAGGGCTATTCCCTCACCCCAGGACTTAGTGTGGAGGGGTTCCCGAGGAGCCGGCACCGGGCGGGCCCAGACGGATCCCCCCACTCCGCACCCCTGTGCTCCAGTGCGGGGCCGCCGGGCAGAGCGCCCGTTGCAGGACCCCCGCGCGGTGCGGGCCAGGCGGACACCGAGAGGGCGGGGCCCTCAGGG
>JAUMJL010001074.1:0-95000 GCA_033558185.1 Dromococcyx pavoninus
AACGGGATGTCCTTGGGTGAGGGTGGCTGGAGTTTCTTACCCCACATTGTGCCCACTGTGCCTGCCAAGTTGAACACCTGTATGTGCTGGGGATCTCTTCTCCACTATACAGTGACACAACCAATGCTTGTGTACTCTGTGATGCCATCCCTCCCCCCAAAAAGGTGCTTTTATCATCATTTGTTCCCTGGATCTTTGCAGGTGGGTTCTTACTGTGATTGTCTCCCCATCGCACCATATCTGGCACTGTCTGGCAGTGAAGGTAAGGGTTCCCATGGGGTACCCTGTGATTAGGGAGGACAATGTGGTGGGTGGGAAGAGGAGAAAGAAATACTGAAGAAGGAAGGGAAAAAAACAACTCATGAAGAAATCAATTTAGCTACAATAAAGCCTCTTACTGTATTAACTACTAATCCATGAACATACAAACACACAGAGGGAGTCCTTGGAATAAAGGCATTTAATTAAGCTATTTGCTCAAAGCTGGATCTGGAAGGTCTGGCATAACGGAGGAACAGGCACAGCAGAACCCTGGGGAGATGCTTGCCAGGGTCACCAGTGACCTTCCCCCTTGGTTCAAGGCCATGGAGCAGAGCTGTCCCCTCCATGGGGACACAGCCACCCTGCTGGCTGCATCTGAATCTGTCTGCAATTCCCATTGCCAGTTGGGGGAAGTATCTTCTGGCTCCCTATGGATGCCAGGGAGCTGACCGGGTGTCCCCCAGCTGGAGCGGGAACTGTTGGCATGGCAAGGCCATTTGCTCTTTCCTCCTTTCCTTTTCCTTGCAGGGAAGGGGCCACGGCAGGGGAGGTTATAACTCTTCTCTCCTTCCATTTGATCTGCCAGCGGGCTCAGCAGGGGGAAGACCCTGTCTCGGCAGACTGCCCACGAGATAAAAGGCAAAGAGGGCCCAGCCAAGACATTTTTTCCACTGCTCCCCCACCCCTTCGCCCCTTCCTCCATCCCCTCAGTTTTCTTGGCAAAGGACGAAACAGGAAAATGAGCATACTCCTTTCAAAGCCCTTCTTTCAATATTGAACTGGGCCTGGATTCCCTTCTGGATGCCTGATTGCTGGCATTCCCGCTCCCCACGCAGCCTAAACTGTAACAGCTGGGGGCTGGGGACGATGTCAGGGGGCTGCAAGCACGTGCTGCTAGGCTGGAACAGAATCATCATCCCCTCACTTCCCACCCTGGCATCCATGCTGCTCTGCACCCCCAGTGAGACTCATTCCCCTGGGGTCCCTTGGCCCCATCACCACCTTCAGCTGATGAAGCTCTGCGGCTTTGACAGGTCACAAGTTGTGGGGTCTCTGCTCCCAGCAAGCACGTGGGTTGAGAGATGTTTGGCCAAGTCCCTGCATCCCACAAAGCTCATGCAGAGATGGGGCGTGGGAATCAGATCCGCCGTCCTGGGATGCTTGTCAGGACTCGGAGTCCTGTCCTGCCACGAGCTGGGATGAAAGCCACCCCGGGGAACCTGGCAGAGTGCAGCCCGGCTCTCATTTGCTGCTTTGGACTCAGCCGAGCGTTTCACTTTAACGTTTTCCAGAGATTTTCTTTTGATTTCACCCTTTTCTATTTGATTTTTTTTGAAAATGATAACGATCTTCCCTTTCCAAATGAAAAGTCATTTGGCACCTGGGGGGGGCAGGGAGAAGATTTATTTTTCATTTAAAGCTGTTGAAACAGGATAGTTAAACCATTGCGCGTCTTCTTTTTTTTCCCCAGAAGGTTTTTGGAAAGAGAAATTCCTCTGAAGTGACCTTTTCTTAGGAAGTGTTTTGATGAACTGGCATTTTCTGGATGAAAAGGCATTTCTGTCCAAAGTGCCTGGCTGTTCCCAAGGGAAAGGGCAGAGTCTGCAGGAGCTGCAGAGGGAAACTGATTTTGAGATTCCTCTGGAAGTGTAGAGAGGATGGTCAGGGTGTTGGTGGTGAATTCAGTGGTAGGACCTGGGGGCTAATGACAGAGGTAGTGAGGATGGCTCTGGGGTGGTTGTTCCCCCGGAAGTGCTGGTGGGCTAAGCCTGGCTGTGGGAGGCAGCAGAGGAGGGGAGGTGAGAGAGGCTAGCCCGTATCTCTCGCACAGTGCTCCCCCATTTCTCCTTATCAGCTCTTTGGCATTGCTCATGCCTTTAACATATTTTGTGTAACTCTCCAAGGAAGAAGGGCAGATCACTGGTGAGGACTTAGTGTAAATCTTTAATAGCAGCTGCTTCCAATTACTGCTTGAGGTCCTCTGAAGTGGCAAGTTACAGATTTGCAGTGGGGCAGTGGGCATGTAGGCTGTTGGGCATGATCCACCATGCTCCTTCTGGCAGGGTCTTATATTGGTACATGGCCCAAACCCCAGTCCAGGCAGTGCAGTATCAGTTAGGCTGAAGAAGGACACTCGGTCTCTGCTCCAGCATGATCCTACCTTAGGTCCAGGGTTGCAGTAAGCTTTTCAGCTCTATCAGCCCAAGAGCTGAGCTGAACATCCCCTGGGGCAGCATCCAGATGTTCTGCAGAGCTGCTGACCCTGGCCAGACTGCCTTCCCTGTCCGTACAGCCCACACTGTCCCCATTCACAGGAGGGTTGCATCCTTCTTGCCTGCATCCCATGTGCACAAGTAATGGATATGACCTGTACACACCCTGGGAAATGCTCTCTCAGAGGAGGCTTCCCTTCTTTAATCCCATTTCGGCATCCTCATTTGCTGCTTTTCTGCACATCTCATGTGCCATGTCGACTCACTCTCGCTCTGGTTTATTAATCAGAGTGTCAGGCAGGGGCAGATCAAATGGCTTACAAGAGCGTAAGTACATTACAGCAATGCTATTATCTCTCTCCACAAAATTCATAATCTCCACAAAAAAATAGGACAAGCTGCTCCAACAAGCCCCATTCACCATATGCCCCATGAGCAGATCCCTAATTATTTAACCTTTCTTTAACTCTTTGTTAATCCCATCCTCCACCAGCCTCCTGCTATTTTGCCTGGGATTGATGCAGTAACAAAAGAAGATTGGCTTCACACACGCTTCTAAAATGTTGGTGTTGGTAGACTGCCGATGGGGGGCCACTCTCCTTGCATTGTGAGGCAGAGAGGCAGGCAGCTGCATTTAGGGGGTTCCACATACTTTTTGAGGTGACCTTACCTGGCAGGTTGGCAGTGGCTAGGAATCCTTCCTGTGGTACCCAGCAGGTGGAGGTGATGTATAACTGATTCCTCATGGCCTTTTCTTATCGGAGGCTTTTAATGTTTTATTCAGCTGCAGGTTGGCATTATCCATCACTCCAGCTTTTGGTGGGGACTTGGCCTATCATGAGACCTTTCTTTTCATGTTTGCTGGGCTCAGTGCAGGCAGGGCTGGCATTGTTTGGTGCTTGTTTCTCTTTTTGTCCTCTCCAGGCTGTGCCATGTGCAGCCTATCATATTGGCAAAAAATCTTATCAGTTCTGCAAGTCCAGTTGACACAGTCTTTACACTCTTTGATTGTATTTAATACCTCTCCTTTCACATCTTTCAGCACTTCACAATAGACAAAAAAAATGTAATATATATAATAATGCCTGTTTTGAAAGGACGAGCTGAGGTGATGTTGCCTGGGGGGGAGAGGGCAGGGAGAGACAAGGCAGGGGGAGGCTGGAGATGGGACATGGGGGATGCCTGGGAGAAAGGCAATGGCAGAGTGCTCACTGGCCGGGGGTAAGTTAGTTTTCTCCTGCTTGGGGTTGTTCTCCCCGGGCAAAAGGGACTAGAGCTTCAGCTGAAACTTTGCTCTCCAGGACAAGGATGCAACCCTCCAGGACATTGGAATGGCTAAGGGAACAGGGCTTGCTGCAGCCCCCTAGTGACATCGTAGCTGGGGACATGGATAGAGATGGTGAGAGGGTAAGGAAGAGGTGAGAAGGAGTGGAAGAGGATGTAGGTAACAATTCCCCTGCCAGCTTCTAATATGGCTTTTGGCTGCACCTTGTGCAGGGGCAATGCTGTGGGTGTACAGGGGCAGAGAGGAGCATGGGTGGACCAGGAAGCTGGGGGTGACAAATGGCCCTTTAGCTATTTGTCTACTCTGTGGGGGTGACAAATAGCCCTTTAGCTCTCACCCAGCACCTTTCAGGTGGCTATTGGGTCAGCTGTGGGTCTCTGGGGAAGAGACTGGGATGGACTCTGTGAAAACCCATTATTTGTCTCTGCTGGAGCTGCAGTCAAGCTGAACAGTAGAGAAACAAGAAGGATATGCTGGGGCTGAAAGTGGAGAAATTAGGAATGTGGCTGCCAAAATCTTTGACTTCAAGTAGCCAGGGCAGCTAGAGGGGTGTCAGAGGGCACGCAGGCTAACTGTTCTGTGCTGGAACCTGGATGGGGATGGATGAAGGGCTGGAACTGCAAGGGCTGGGTTCAGCTTAGCGCTGCTGAGTTCGCAGGCAGTAGCTCCATTTTGTCGCTCAGCCTCCCAGCTGTGCCCCATGGCCATCAGTACAGACACAGCAGTACATCCCACTGGCCCTTCAGTGTGATTTTTATTTCTAGAAGCCACCTATTTCCCTAGCGATGCCAGAGGAGTTCCCAAATTCAGCATCCTGAACGGCTGTCCTCAATGCCATTGCTTTGCATGGGAAGTAGCTGATTCTTCTTTGCTTTTCACTGCTTGCCACACTTACATCCAGGTGTTTAACTCTGACCTTGGATCAATCTAAAGTTATCCATTTTTCCATGACAGGGGCCTCTGAGATGATGAAAAATTGACATGGTGTAATAGCAAAGAAGTGCCTCAGATCTGCAGCCAATCTCTTCTGCAGCGTGGAAATAAAGCCCTCTGAACACTGCAGAATATCTGAGCAAATACAATAGCGTCTCATTTTTATATAGATATGTATGTGCAAGTACATGTCTGTAGCTTTATATATATTCGTATTAATATTCTCCACCCATTTCATTGCAGCCTGTGGCCATTAGCAATGCAACTCCTAATGCTGGGTGCTAATGGGATATGTTTTTATTTGTCCTTGTTATAAAATAGGTATCTCTGTATTAACTTTGCAGGGCATTATATTGATGTAAGGTAGTAAACTTTATGGCAGATTTCACAACCCTGTTAAGTGTATCATCTTAGACTGTAATATCTAGCTGGGAAGACAAATGAAACACTTGCAAGCAATACTTGCCTGGGATGATGATGTGAAGCCAGAGACGGAGAGGAGAAGGGATGCTGATACCTGCAGGATCCTAGGGTGCGCAGGAGGCTTCCCAAGTTCCAGCGAAAAGGGCTTTCTCCCTGTTCTTTGGCAGCTCCCAAAATCTCCCAGAGCCCTATCTGTGGCAGCAGTGACTGCATCCCTCGAGTTTCTGGCTGGCTGCTCTGGAGGCTGTTTTCTCTCCTGTCCCTCCGCCTTCCACATCCCCCATAAATCTAACATGATGTGCACTGTGGCCGCTGGTCACAGATAACTGCTTAGCTTAAATCCTGCTTGAATTCCCTTGGCTTATCTGCTAAATGGGATCTTGGTTATAAATAGAGTCCTGCGGACATGGAGGCCTATTTGCGCACGGGCTTGTTTGGCAAGGAGTTTTACAGAAGTTTGAGCAAATTGCTGGGGAGAAGCTGAGAGATAATAACAGGGAAAATGATATTAAACTAACTTCTCTTCTTTGTCCTCATGCCTCGGCTGTTAGCAACCCATCAGGAGAGTGCAGCTCTCAAGCAGACAAGATGGAACAGTTCTTTGCAGATCCATTCCAGTGACTACAGCGATGAAATGCAGTATTGGAACCCAAAAAAGGAGAGGAAGTTGTCTCCATGAGCATTCCCAGGGCTGCTCTCAGTGGTGGGCAGACAGGTACAGGTCTGGGCAGGGTGAAGGTGAGCTGCATGCACTGATGCTGTGGGGATGCTGGCTCTGCCCACCTCACCCCAGCTCTCGGTGCTGCTGGCTAATTGCGATGCTGATAATTATTAGTGTTTCATAATTTAATTTTCTCTTCATTACACCCCCTGCCTCAGCCTTAGTGAGGCTGAGCGTATCTCTGCAAAGACCTTAGGAGATGGAGGATGTGATCTACACTCCCACAGGTCACTGGTGAAACCAGATAGAATCATAGATAGGATGCAAACTATGCCTGGGGAGACTGGATCAAAGCCTCATTTCTTTGGAGACATTTGAAGCCACAGTAAGGACAAGTTTGGGCAATGCATTGGATCTGCAATGGGTCAGCAGAATTAGGGATAAGGGTCTAGGTTATGAGTTCAGCATCAGCAAAAGGGAATCAGTTATGGAGAATGTGTGGGACCATATGTGCGTGCAGGAGAAAACCCCTATTGGTGTCTCCCAAGCATTGCACTGACACTCAGAGTGTTAAAGCTAAAAAAAATCAAGAATCACAAATTAATTTACTTGGGTATTGGCACAGGAATAAAATTAAAGGGGGAATGTATCCCCTGCACAGGAAAGCTGGTGGTTGTCTGGTGGTGAAGAGAGTGTCCATCACAAGAGTTCTTGCAGTTGTGTCTTCAGCTGGGTCAGGAGAGACTCTTCAAAATGTTGTCTTCATCAGCCCTTGCAATCTGTCTGGCCATGATCCTACCTAAGCCCCCAGAACATGAATAATTCAGTGCCATTGACACCTCAAGTACATGAAAAACGTCTATTAAATAACTTACCTACACACAGAGGACCGTCCTACATGGCCATTTCTACTGACAACTTACAAACTCTGCACAGCATGGTCACTGCTGCAGCAGAGATGCTTTGGGACTTAACACCCAGGATGGAGACCAGCACATTAAGATAGGACACGAACATCTGAAATATCGGAGTGCATGGAGATCTCCTGCAGCAATCAGTCAGATACTTAACTGTGACGATGCCATGGGGGCATTCACAGCCAGCACGGACTCTAGTGAGTTTCTTCATCTTTTTGCTTGCAAAGGTTTTTTCTTTCTTTCCCCTCTCTGGCAACCAGGCCACAGCAGGGAAGAGGCACCCTTTCACGGAGACTTGGAGCTTGGGGGTGCTGCAGGGAAAGGTCATTTGAGTAGACATTACTGGCTGGAAGTCGGCACCAAGACCCTTCTCTGCTGAGCAATACACAGTCTGCCGCTTGATTACCAAACAAGGCCAGAGGGACTGGGTAGGAGAGAGACCTGATGGCAGGAAGCCTGGACTGGTGCCTTGGATGAGTGTGATCCCAAGTTGGTGCCAGCACTGCCTGAGGTCACCTTGGTGTGGTGCAAATGAGAAACACAGGAGGCGGCTGAACAGAGGGCAATTTGGGTAAAACTGTATCAGGAGTGTAAAAGTAGATTTGTTTCCAATATGGAAAACACTTCCACTGGGAGCATGAGGGATACTTAGGAGCTGTTACTTTTGGATGAGAGAGGCAGTGAATTTGATCTGCGAACTAACGGGAACTGGCAAAGCTGACAGCTTTTGCTCTGATTGCTTTGCTTCCTCTGTGCCGTGCTACATATTTTTTTTCTCCTTTAATTTTTCCCCTTCTTAATTTATTGAAATGCTCTGGATCCTGATTCACTTTCTTTGCTCTTTATTTCTTATTGCTTTGGCTGAAACATTAAATCCCCACTATGACTGGGATCAGGGCAAGAATAAAAATAGCCCATGGAAAAACAAACCAACCCAAGGACATGAAAACAAGCTGCAGCATTTCTGATGTTCAGTTTTGGTAGCAGAGGGTGGGTGACTCCTGGGAGTAGGACAAGGACAAAGGAATGGCAGCATCTGGCATGGAGGGCTGTTACCACTCCCTGCATGATGGGGTGGCTGAAGTGAAGAGGTGGGCTACCCTCTGGCTCCTGAGGAGCAGGGTGTCTGATAAAATTGGCTGCCTGACTTGATGGGTAGGATAAAGGAGAAATTTCACTGCCGAGGGGTGAGACTGGAGGTTTTCCCTGCAGCTAATAAAGTGCCAAGAAGGAAGACTTGCGTCTTGAAATGTCCTCGGAGTGCTGAAGGGCATGGATAGGTGGCTGTCAAGCGACCTCTTTGGCTGATTCTGCTTTTCCAGAAATGAGCACCCTTTGTCACAAAGGGAAACTGAGGCGCAAGGCAACGCCTTGGTGGGGTAGGTGGGGAAGGCTTGGAGCAACACGCTGCATTTTAAGGCATTAGCCACTTTCCCTCTGCACAGACAACTTGTGTAGCCAATGTGTCACATTACTCCCCTTCCATCAGCCTGAAATTACTGCTTATAAAAAAGGGGAAAGAAATCCAAATCTTTAAGAAGCCACTCAGGCTGTTGTCTGAAGCTAGTTTCTTAAAAGATATCAAAGAAACAGATGTTTCTTTCTCGTACTGAAAGGGCTGCAGGGATGGATCTTGCCTTTGCTTCCAGTGCTGTAAATCTGGATCAAAGTAGCTGTCCCTCCAGCAGGCAGAGCTTGTCTGTCCCGCCTCCCATATTTTGGGAAAGAGGTTTCCTCCTTTTTGTGGCACCTTAGTATTGGTGAGATTAGTAACAGATGCATTTGTAGCCTGCCTGCTCTGGTGCTGCCCTGGGAATATTTATCCTTCCTGACTGGTTGCTTTTGTGTCTACCTCAAGATGGGGCCTGATATTGCCTTGATAACTGAATTGAAAGTTTCTGCAGCCTCCCTGTAAACCTTTGGCTCAGCTTCAGATACAACGGTGCTTTTCTAGCACCCTCCATTTTTGCACCTCAAAGAGATTCAGGGTGGCCCATGGTAGGTCATCCCATGAATTTCCTGGGGAAGTCCATTTCCCAGTGGGAACCTGCAGCCTGTTCAACTTCAGCCCTTCTTTCACCAGTGGCAGCTGTATGTCAGCCTCCTGCAGCACCCTGTGTACAGGGACTGGTTTGGAGGGTGCTTCTCAGCAGCAGACGGGCTATTGTCACACACCATGACCCTTCTTTCATTCCAGATGCAAGGGAGCTGATGAGTAGCTGTTTGCTCTGCCAATGACCTTGAAGCACGGGACTGAGATCTTGTGTTCAGATGAAACCTCCTGCACGCCCAGCATGGACATGGTCTGCTGTTTAGGTCTGATTCTGCCAGCTGTGATCTCTGGTCCATGTCAAAGTTGGATTTTGCTCCTGGTAAACAAGCTGAGAAATTTGGAGGTCGAGGAATGTGGAAAGCAGGTTCCTTAGCTCTCCTGGAAAACAGAGTATTGCCTTACAGATCGTAACAGCTACTGGCACCTGCTCACAGGGTATCTCAGCTGACACTAAGGAAAGAACTCAGCAATGCACAGGGCCAAAACTGAGATGCAGGATAACAACAGGGCTCAGCAAGGCCAGGAGTTGCGATGTTTGTAGATATGCCTAGTGGAGGCAACAGCTTCTCACTCCTGCTTCCCCCAGAGCTTCCTGCCCTGCAAAGCAGGTAGGTATACCCCAGAAATTCCTCATCTTGGTCCCAAGATAGAGCCCATCAGTAGCACCCTGCTTCTTTGAGAAGCAGGATCTCAGGGGTGACTGCTGGTTTCCTACCACTACCTAATTTAGGAGAGAAGAACTCTAATTTTAGAGTAATATTCTGCCCTGGAAAGTGAATGAGTGCTGTGCCTGGTCATACTGCAAACAATGCTCCTCACCTCTCCAGCACCACAGATGTCCTGCCTAAGCCTGAGCTACTCTATGAGGATGTTGGGCCCTTTTTGGTGAAGGTTTTGCATCCCATGAACAATACCTGAAGCCTCCCACTGCTCCACATTAGGGCTGAGCAACAGGACCGTAGCTGATTAGGTGCAGTAGAAAGCTATGGGCTGGTTCAGAGGTATCCAAGATGTCAGATCCTTTTCACTCATCAAAATACAAAAGCAAGAATCTCATCTGGCTGCTTGTCTGTGCTGAAATAATAGCTCATTCAAGAGGTGGAATTTAAGCCTAAAAACTAACATTTGTGGTACATATTTATAACTGGCAAGCAGAGGGAAACTAACCATACTGCATTTAATTACTTTCACAAGCTTCTTTGATCCAGGAATTATTGTCCGGGCAAAACTGGCACAAATTTCATCACACCAGCCACGCTTGCTGTGAGCTTCCCAGTGTTGGAACTGAGAAGAGTTACATTAACAGTCATTTTGATTTGTGTTTGAATTAGCCCCATTGGCCAGCAATCTTGCTCCATCTTGTCACCATGAGTTGGCTACCTCCAAAACCCAAAAGCTTTCTTGCCTCAAAAATAGGAGATAAAAACAATGGGGCACTCGCCAGGTGCTTGCAGCAGGTCTCAGTTACGGTGCATTGGGTGATGCCTGGGCCAGCGCTGGGAGGGAAGGTCACCCACTTTGGCAGGGATGGAGCCGATGGGGTATTTATGAAGGCTGATGGATGCCCATGGGAACTGGGTGGGGGTTGGGTGTGTGGAAATCTTTGCAGAGAAGGGGATGAATTCTGTGTTTGCAGGATGTAATCACTCTGCCTGTCCTGGGCTGAGCAGGAGGACCATGAGCCCTGGGGAAATCAGACATTCCTTCTTTCAGGGCAGGGAAGTGACTGCCAGTATCACTGGTCCTGCTCCAATCTCCTGCAGTCCATTGTGATCAGGATACGGTTATTTTTGCAAAGCAAGGAAAGGCACTGCTGTTGGCTGACTTGGGCTCACTTTGGGTACATCAGAGTCAAGCTAGACCACAGATCCCGTCAGGAGAGGACACTAACCTGCTACCTGGGCTCCTCCAGTTGCTCATGCCTAGTGCACACCCAGCAAAGCCTGCTCCCTCTCCCAAATGTTATCTCAACTTGCCATGAACACTGGGCTTGCTGAAGCATGGCAAGTTTGCATGCCGACCCCTCCTTCTTATAGGAAGAAGCAGTGAAGAATATATTTATTTCCTCCGTGCCTTCTCTATGCCTTCATCGACTGTTATTCTCCCTGGCCCTGCACCTTCTTTTCCAGGCTCCTGACACTTTTCCTTCTGGTGTAGAAGCTATCCCACACCTTGGGTTGTCTCCATTTCTGCGCCAGTGTAGGAGAACCACACACGCTGTCCAAAGGATATGGATTTATACTGCAGCATGGTGATATTTGCTGTTTCACTATCATTTCTGGAAAATTGCTACCACTTACGTGCTTCTCCCTGTTATGTAGAGCAGCAGTACCCATCTCACAAGTTCTGCAAAAAGCCAAGTATTTATTTCCATCGTGTTCATTTGCTCCATATTTAATTTGTTATTTTATTGTTGAGCAGTATCGCCAGATCTTTCAGCAGCTCTGAAGAATTTTGTCACCCTAAACATGTGGTACTGTCAGAAGATATCACCTCATTGCCCACCATCTTCCCTGGCTCATTCATGAACAAACCAAGAGGTGCAGATCCCCCATGCCCCCTCCCTGCAGGGCTTTGCCTCTCTGCTGAGAAAATGGCCATGTATCCTAGCCTTTTTGCTCTTTTCTAACCAGAGAGAAAACCTCCCTGCTCTTCTGCTGCCAGCTCCATTCCTTTGAGGGTCACTTTGCTACCTGTGTTCAGCTTTGTTTTGAGATGGGCCACAAGAAAGCTTCCAGAGTGTGAAACTTTCCAGACCTACTTGCAGTCTGTATGAATAAAAATCATCCTCTGCTTTGTCCTGCTGTGGGCTTGTCCACATCTGATCATCTCATAGTCCTGCAGACTCTGCTGCCTCTGTGACTGTAAGAGGGACCATTCATTTTTTGTAGCCATGGCAAATTAATCTTCAAACACTTTCCTGGCTGCTTTACTGCATATCTACATTTAATGTGCCACAAGCTGTGCTCTTTTTTAATTCCTCAGCTGGACAAACCTTCAACATGTTAAGACTGTTCCCTTTCCTACCTTGCCCTGCTGTTTAACCTGGATGACCTTTCAAAGGTCTTTTTCTGCCAGGAGGAACGTGCCTGTGCTGAGCCTCCAAAAGGGCATCTTTAAACAGTCGCCATGCCGCCTGCACACGTTTCATCTCTTTGGCTCTGTATCTTGTTTATATTCTTTTTAATGAGATTCTTTATTACAATGTCATTTCCTTTTCTCAAGTAAACTCTGACAACGTGGACATTTGCCATCCTTGCATGTATGTGATGGTCATGTTACATGTAGGATTTGGGTACTGTTGGTTCAGAGACCAAGTGCTCTGTGTAAAATTCTCTCTGCTGCCAAAAACATCATCTCAGCCTTACCCAGGGAAATGCCCTGCGAATGCTGATTTGGTTTCCAAAACTCTCCCAGAGCCATGGTAGGAAGGGAGTCTGGAGGTGTCCTTCAAGATAGAAATCAGCAGCAGTGTTGTCCTCACCCTCTCACATCTCTCTTGCTGCTCCAGGAGAGGTCTCTTGCTTTCCTTTCAGAAGCCACAGGCTGGAGGTTTGGCTGTTCTCACACTGGAGTGGAGCACAGCAGACATCCCTGCCTGCCTTCCAACGTCTGCTGTGTCTGAAGAGGGATAACATATCCCATTGGATCTGTGAGATTGCTTTCCACAGCCATTTTGGAGACAAATCGCTTCCACCTGGCAAAGATGGCTAGTGAGCTGGGAAGGAAACATAGATCAGGCCTTTCAATTTTTCTTGTTATCAGCCTTTGCTAGTGCAGCAGAGAAAGCCTTTGACACTGTCTCCCACAGCATTCTCCTAGAGAAGCTAGCAGCTCATGGCTTAGAAGGGTGTACTCTTTGCTGGGTAAAAAACTGGATGGCCAGGCCCAAAGAGTTGTGGTGAATGGAGCTAAATCCAGATCATGGCTGGTCACAAGAGGTGTTCCCTAGGTCTCAGTGTTGGGACCAGTTCCATTTAATATCTTTATCAATGATTTGGATGAGCAGATCGAGTGCTTCCTCAGTAAGTTTGCAGGTAACACCATGTTATGTGGGAGTGTTGATCTGCTCAAGGGTAGGAAGGCTCTGCAGAGAGATCTGAACAGGCTGAATTGATTGTGCCCAATTGTATGGGATTCAATAAGTTGGAGTGTTGGGTCACAACAACCCATGCAGCGCTACACCCTTAGAGAAGAGTGGCTGGAAAGCTACCCAGCAGAAAAGGACCTGGAAGTGTGGGTAGACAGATGGTTGAACACAAGGCAGCAGTGTGCCCAGGTGGCCAAGAATGCCAAGAGCATCCTGGTGTGTGGCCAAGCAGGAGCAGGGAAGAGATTGTCCCTCTGTGCTCAGCACTGGTGAGGCCACACCTTGAATTCTGTGTTCAAAAAAGACATTGAGGGGCTGGAGCACATCTGGAGAAGGGGAACAAAGCTGGTGAAGGGGCTGGAGCACAGCAGCTATGGGAAGCAGCTGAGGGAGCTGGGGCTGTTTAGTCTGGAGAAGAGGAGGGTGAGGAGAGACCTTATTACTCTCTACAACTACCTGAAAGGAGGCTGTAGCCAGGTGGGTGTTGGTCCCTTCTCCCAAGTAACAAGCAATAGGCTGGGAGGGAATAGCTTCAAGTTGTGCCAGAGGAGGTTTAGATTGGATATTAGGAAACATTTCTTTACTGAAAGAGTGGTCAAGCCTTGGGAGAGGCTGCCCAGGGAAGTGGCGGAGCCTCCATCCCTGGAGGGGTTCAAAAACCATGCTGACGTTGCACTTTGGGACATGGTTTAGTAGGCACGGTGGTGTTGGGCTGATAGTTGGGCTGGATGATCTTAGGTCTTTTCCAGTCTCAATGATTGCATGATTCTGTGAGCTATTCTCTTCCATTTGTAACTTTGCAGCCCGTGATGTTTAAGCCTGTTTGCCTGCTCTGGGAAGTCTCCCATGACCAGCCATGCTGTGCCAGGAGTTCTCCTCCAACACTGGTGTACACTTTGATGGTTGCAGCAGACCCAGGACACAAAGGGAAGATGTTTTCATGACAAGCTGCACCACGACTAGCAGGATTTTCCAGGCTGCTCTGCAGAAGAACAGTGATTTGCCCTAGGGATGTTCCCTACATGCTGTTGGTCCTACAGCTCCTTTGAAAACTGAACTGAGCCTGGCGAGTGGTGATGGAGGGGGAGTCTCCGAAGGACTGGATCCAGCCCTGTTACAGCTTTCTTTGGGTCTGCATGTTGAGGTTTGTGTTTCACAACTCCCCAACAACAGGACATATTGGGCACCCAGATCAGGCAGGAGGAGAAATGCCAGTGGAAATAGCTCCAACCCGGCAGCTCACCAGCTGCCTCAATCTCATTTCAGAGCCGAGGCAAAGCTGAGCCAGGGAGCCGTTTGCACTGGGATCATCCAGATGAGCAGGGGTCTTACAGTATTAATTAAACATCTGGAGAAACTGGCAGGAAGCCTACTTCATTATCGCTGGTGCTCAAGGATGCTTTGAGGAGTACTTCCCCTTCTGACTCTCCTCTCAGAGCTTCTTCCTTCACCCAGGAGAGACCTCCTCTAATGGTCCAGATGGAGAAATGGGTTTTCCAAACTCTGAGGGCCCATGAGGGTTCTTCAATAATTAGACACACTATGGACACCATGAGGTGGTGTGTAGGGAAAGGTGGGGCAGGAAAAGCAGGCTGAGGGGCATTGCCTTTCTTGTGGGATGCTTCTGCATTTCCTGGAGCTGTGTCTTGGGGTGCAAGTAGCATGCCTCTGGGTAAATGCAGCATTTGTCATACTTTTTCCTTGGTGTGGGGCACAGCAAATGCAGCAGGATGAAATATCTCTGGGGTTTCCCTTCCAGCACCATCCAGGTTGAGAAAGCAGCTGTTCCTCTGCTCTGAGCTGTGTTTCCAGAACTGTGTCCCCAGGCTGCATCAAAAAAAATGAGGAAGGAGGTCTGCATGGGGCGGGACATTCAGCTGCCTTGTGCTTACCCTTGTAGCTACAGCTACGTGTGACCCATTGGGCAAGAAGGTCTTTGCTGCCATCACAAGCTGCTTGGCAGCTAATTTTAGCCTGGAGCCCTTTAGCTCTCCCACCAGTCCCCAGAGCCTGGCTTCACAGTTGTCCTCCTCCATCCCTCAAAGGGACACTGGCAGCATCCCCTAAACTTCTGATGAAGCTGAGAGGGCAAAAGGGCCATGGTATGAATGCAGCAAGCACCTCTCTGAGCTGCTAAAGCCATTGACAAAAATGTGGAAGGCTAGTTTATTGATGCTGCAATTCCAGCTCCAAGGGTATGTACGGAAATGTGAAAATCACTGGAATAATACATCTGCCTGGATCTTTGTTAGAATTTAAGTGTTGCTGGTAAGCTATGGGAAAGAGTTTGTAGAATCATACAACCATACAATGACCTGAGTTGGAGGAGATCCACAAGGATCACAAAGTCCAGCTCCTATTCCTGCACAAGACAACCCCAACATTCACACCGTATGTCTGAGGGCCTTGTCCAAATGCTTCTGGAATACTGTCAGACTTGGTGCCGTGACTGCTTCTCTGGGGAGCTGTTCCAGTGCTCAGCTACCCTCTGGGTGAAGAACCTAATGTCTAACCAAAACCTCCCCTGACATATCTTCCTGCCATTCCCTTGAGCTCTATCATTGGTCACCAGAGAGAAGAGAGAGATCAGTGCCTGCTCCTCCTTCCCTTGTGAGAAAACAGTAAACAGCTGTGAGGTCCCCCCTCAGTCTTCTCCAGGCTGAACACACCAAGTGACTTAAGCCTATTCTTATATGATTTCTCCTCTAGACACTTCATCTGATTTTTGGCCTCCTCTGGACACTTTCCAGTAGTTTGATGTCCTTTTAATCCTGTGGTGCCCAAAACTGAACACAATATTTGAGGTGGGGACAGAGTAGAGCGGGTGCAGAGTTAGTTTGCAATTAGTACATGGGACAATGAGATAATTAGCTACCAGAAAACAGGATGAATGTGATGACCATATTCCCTGCTTACCTATGTTTGTCCAATCTGCCATCAGCGGCCTTGTTAAGTTGTTATGAATTACACGGGAGGCACAACGAGCTGGAACTTGCTAACAAGGGTGCAATGACATGTGGCTTGCACCAACAGCTTTTATTGCTCCCAAGCAACTGCCCCTGTCCACATGGTTATTGTGTCTTCTAGCTGCTCCCTTTCTCCAGCTGCTGCAATGGCCCTGCTGAGGCTGTTTGCTGGCCTTTGGTGACCTCCTAAGTGCTCATGCCCAGCTTGGCAGGACTGTTCTCCTGTCCTCTCCTCTGTTTGACTGGGAGTAGTTACAGTGCAGGGGAGATCCTAGGGGACATGGCCCTCAGCATGGCAAGGATGAGGAGATCTGGTAGGATTTACCTGGGACATGTCAGGTACAACACGGTGGCCTTTGCAGACAAAAAGCAGCCTAATGAGGGATAAACCAGCACTCTGGTGGGTGGTGTTAAGGAGAGGCTGGATAGCACCAAGTTGGTGTCAAAGGAAGGCAGCGAAGGAAACTATTGTGACAACGCACAGGAGCCTGCAGAGTGGGGCCTGTGGAGCAGGGAAGTTGTGAGCTTCCTCACGGTCCTGAGGGGTCTTAGACAGGCCACTTCTGTCCTAGGTGGAGGGGATGGCCAACAGACATCAAGAATGCCCTTGAAAACCTGGGATGTTTTGGGGCTCTGCCTGGGCTTTACAGCTGTTATCCCAGGAGTGGTGAAGTCTTGGTCTGGGCAGGTGCTCACCTCTGCTGCGGTTGTTTTGCCACCCTTACATCTGCACATAGCAAGAAACTTGGAAGGGGAGGGAAGTGGGCAATTCTCAGTTGGTGTCTGCCCAGGCTTTGAGGCAGGCAGACATTGATGTGCCTGTGGAAGCAGTCATGTGGCTGGGTCAGCACTGTGCCAGGTCGAGCCAATCATCCTGCTGGGAGATGGAGATAATTAGCTTGAGCCCAGCTTGAAGCTGATAGTACTTTTGGAAGTTGCTGCCTCAGATATTTCAAGGGCACATGGCTAAGCAACCTGTTAAATGCTCTTACAAATCTAACATGATAACCAGCCCCCTGAGAAGCTGAACAAACAGTTGTATTTCCACTTTACAGAGGTGAGTAACCTCTGCAAACATCAAGCCGTTCACTAGGAGGCTGGGGGCAGTGAAGGGAAAAATCCCAGGGGCCACAAAATGGGAACAGAAACTCTCACAAAGCAGCTTGTCTTCAGTGATTTGTCTCTTTTCTCCCTGGCTTGAATGAGAAGCTGCAGAGACAGCATGAAAATGAAATATAACCAGGAGGAATACCCCATTTCAGCTTTCCTGCTTCTCTTACTGCTCCCTCTGGTCCCTGCTGCTTGACTGCAGAAGTCCAAGGCAAAGTGTTATTGAGCTGCTGGATCTGATTGGATTTTTTTTCTTCGTATCCCTGAAGGGCTGCAGTGACTGGAGTGCTGCTTTGAACAAGAGAGGACATTGTGAGCCAGTTGGCAGTATCAGCCCTCCTGAGACGCTGGCCTGGGCTCCTGGAAGACTGGGTAGCAAAGCCAGCTCTCTTCTGCTATGTGGGAAGTGATGCAGATATTCAGAGTGAGAATAGAAGCTTAGATTAAACCTGCCTTGCTAACTTACTCAGATAATAGTCATATCCTCCACAATGTGTCTGTGGAGAGGAGCTCTCTGCTGTCCTATTGCTGTGATTCCCCTTGATGGGATTTAGTGGGCTCCAGATGAACCCTTGGGATTAAGCTGTTTGAGAAAATGGACTTTCCTGTCCGTGGACTGAATGTCTGGGTTGGGAGCCCCTGGGTTTTGACTTGGCTCTGAGCTGCCCACGTACTGGCAAGGACCAGGGAGTTACTAACTTCCCTGGGGTAAAGAGAGGAGCAACTCATGGCTCTAAAGAGGGCTCCAAGCCCCCCAAGTGTCATAGCAAATCAGTGAGTGAGCATGGACCCAGAGATATGTTAACGGATGCCGAATTGTCCCTCCTCTGCAGGCTACAGTGTGGAGCTGTGGCGGACAGCCCCTGCCAGCTCTGTCACACAGTGGTGAAATGAGGAAAGCAACATCCCAAAGCCTTTAGGGACATCCATTTCATGAAATCCTGGGCTGGAGGTGGCCATGATGCTGGCTGGGGAACCTCACGTGGGGACACAAGGCTGTGCTGAGGTCCAGAAGGTGAGGATGGAGATGCTGTTGCCCTCCATTGTCCTGCATTAGAGGCTGCCATCTTGCAGCACTGCGGGGAAGCAGGTCTGACAAGGGAACCAGCACTACTTTTGAGGGTGTGCTCTGTCATCTTCTCAAGCTGCTGAGCTTGACCATGTGGGCTCTGTGCTGTGCAGCTCAGGCAACAAGAGCGCAACTCCCTTCCCTGGCTGTACTGCAGGTGGGAAGCATAAGGGCTCCCAGACCTTTAGGATGGGGAAAGAAGTGTTGTGAGCTTTTGCAGCTGTTTGCAGAATTGGGCTCTCTGTCGTGTTCAACAAGCCAGCTGAGCCGTATTCTTCAGCCTTCTCCCTGTCGGGGGCCTCAGCCATGTCTCTTTGGCTTCTGGATGGAGGGTGCTGCTCAGTGGTCCATGCATACCTGGGACATCCAAATGGGCTATGCATCTTCTCCCATGACAACACTGCTCCAATCTGGCACAGAGACAGCTCCATTGCTGTTTTCAGTGATAACAAGCTACGCTGTGAGTGGAGATGGCTGGGGAGCATGCACATTTGTTGTCCAAGTGGCCTTGCCAAAGGCAGGAGCAGAGACCTGGCTGTGGTACCTGTTTTCACCTCGTTAGTGCAGTTGGTGGGGGAAAACAAGCCTGGCCCAGCCAGGCAGCAAGGATGATGGATGAATTGAGATGAGGTGAGATGGGCAAGGAGACTGGCAGTGGGGCTGGACCAAGCATGCACAAGCTGGACAAAGCATGTACAAACTGGACCATGATGAAACCCTCCAAAGGGCAGCGGCAGTTTGCACATCCTCCTCTCTGTTCCTTGGGAGCAGAGAGAGACCTCGGCTCCACATTTCTGTGGTTTCTTTGCTCATTATAGGGAAAACGAAGGGTGAAGACAGGTCAATGAATCATTACTGTTTGGTTTGGCTGCACCACTGCACTGTGTTTAGGAATGGCTAATTCTTTTTCTTCTTGTGAGCTATTCTCTCTTTCCCTGCTCCTTCGGGTTTTGAGGTTATTTTGTGTTGGTTTTTTTTTCCCCGCTATTATCCTGAATTATTGCAAGATGGTGAAACAGAAGAGCTCCTCCTTTCCTTGGGTTGACTTCCCTTACAGCAGATGTCAAATAAAAGAGTCCAGCTTTTGGATAACTCATCCCAAAAGGGGGTTGGTGTATCCTGGATCTTTCACCCATCCCATGCTGAGATATTGCAGGGAACCACTTACATGGCCTTCAGGCTCACGACAGCACTTTCCAGGGATAAAAACATAGTAAAAAAGAACAAGATTCCTATATCTCTTTCTTAATTATGTATTTTCTTCAGGTTCCTGTTAGAACATCTGTTCTGCATTTGCACAAGACACATTAATATCTTTAGATTTGTTTATTCCTTTGCTCCCGGGACACTGGGGTTGCATGATGAGAAGAGTGCACACACCACCATACACATGTACCTGGGCAGTACCTCTCTTGAGGAAAAAAACAGGACAGAGGGCATATCAGTAGGATCCTCTGCTGCCCTGTTGTGAATCACAGGCTGTGTTGGGAACTGGGGCAGTTTCCTTCCTGTCCCACTGCTGCACATCAGGGATGGCTGTGCCACATGCTTTTTTGCACACACATGCTCAGTTCTGAGGTTATATCGTGTGACAGGTACACATGCCTTGGGGCTGTCCTGGCAAAGGCATTTGCAGATCCATCTCCCTTTTCCTGTTGCATGCTGAGGCTGGGAGGAGAGTCAGTACTGCCTTTACAGTGATGACAGTCCTGGAAAGACAGGAGGCAATTTTCTCATTTGAGTCTGTGCTGAGTTATAATTTTTTGTAATTCCTCACCTGTCATGACACATGAGCTAGGGATGAGAGCTCCCTCTTACATATTGCTGCCTGATTACATGGTGTCAGAAGAGGCTTCCAAAAATTATTCCACGTAGGTGGCACAGTCTGGAAGGGGACTTGGCAGACAGCCATGCACGAGGGCTAGAGCCGTTGCAGCTCTCTGAGTGCCAAGTGATGTTGAGGAGGCCAAGAGGTGGAGATCCTGCTCCTCCAAGTCAGCTGACACTCCCAGGAGTCAAAAATCAATTTGAGGTGGAGGTGGATGGGAAATCTGAGTGTGGCTGTCATTCTAATTAAATTATCCCTTGGCAAGGCATGTTTCTGCCCCTTCTGTCCTCCCAGGCTGGGTAGGGATGGTTACGAAGCAGATGGGCGTACTGATGGAAGTCAGGCTGAAGAGCTGTTCACCACCAACAACTCTGTAACAGAACTGGCCTGGGGACTGTAGCAGGTAACTGGAGAGTGAATCCGAGAGCAATCTGCTTGCGATATAATTAAATCGGGGAGAGTCTGTTTTGAGAATTGGAGGTGACTCTGCAAAGGAGGGCAGTGTTTACAAACGGAGGCATGTACTCCCTGAAGAAAGGCAAGCGAGTGGCCAAAGAGTCTGGCTAACAGAGCTCAGCTCAGAGGCATGTGGTGTGGGTAAGGTTCAGGTTTTTTCTTCAAAATATTTCTGCAATAGTAAATGTTTTCACGGACTCTTCAGGAAGGACAACTTTGTGTTCCTTAGATGTCTTTAAAGACAGAGTGTCCTGCCAGGCCAGTGAGGGGTCACAAGATTCATTGACAAATCATGCCAATGCTGGCTGTGGGGAGCAATGACACAACAGTATAAATTGAGTAAGGGCTGTCATGTACTGCCTGTCTACCAAATAAAACACCACCTCATGGCACCCTTCACTGCCAGTGCTCTTGTGACTGGATGGTGAGCCAGCTAAGAGCACTGACCTGGCTGAAAGAATGTCTTTTGGGGGGGTGAGGCATGCCAGGTTTCTTTCAGGCTGCTCAGACCCATGGATGTACTTCTTGTGCTGTGATATGACAAGTGTTGCCCAAACAGGGACATGAGACGGGTGCGAGACAGGTCTGTGACTGGGCCTGGGCTGCTGCTCAAGGAATAGGTTTAGCAGTTGGGTGGCCAGCAGAGCCAAATCTGAGACCTCATACAACCTTAAATCACCTCATGAGCTCCCCCAGCCCTCTAGCAGTGAGCTATTACCTGCAGCAGCAAAAGCAGGAGAGAGCCTGAATCACAGAAACCATGCTACTACACTCTCCTCACATGAAGAGCTTGGCTCAAGCATCTGTGCTCTTGTGGGCTTGACTTCTCCCTCTCCAACCCTTGTGAATGGGTTTCCCTAACCAAGCTCGAAGCAGAGGCTGTTTGTGTAGACCATGGTGCGAGCTGCTAGCTTGGGTCTGCAGAGAGCTGAGTCGTGCTCAGCAGAGGCCACTGGTCCACATGCTGCCCATGTCCAGCCCCAGGCTGTGCCCAGGCTGCAGGGCAGGACCTCACATGCGGAGTTCTAGGAGAAGGAAATGGTTCAGATAGTTAGGAGTGATAGCTGCCAGTCTTTATCCAGTAGCTTGAAATGAGATGATGCTTTCAGCACAGTTTTGAAGAGCAATAGTGCCATAGCTATCTTTACGACCCTTCACTGACTATGGTCTAGGGGTGTGGAGGTTACCCAAACTGCAGCTGCCCTCTGGCTCATCTTGCATGTGCTGTAGTAGCTCTGTCTGAAGTGTTGCTGACTGCCTCACAAGCGTGAGCGGCGCTCGCCTTGCTTTGACACAGGAAGCACAGAGCTGTGCTTGAGCTGCCTGAAGTTGCCAAAGAGATCTAGCTCATCTTGACACCAGCAGAGAGGAGTGTTTAATGACCCCAATTCACGCTGTCCACAGAGGCCCCCTTCCATGTTTGCAAGGACCAGAGAGAGTCAGATGATGAATGTGTTAGGAGAGCATGAATAGATAACACAACAGATCAGGAATAAATTAGCAATGGGCAGTGCCTCACACGGCTGCCTCTAGTCCAGCTCTCCCGCAGTGCAAATATGTTCCCCGTCTGCGTCTCAGGATTCACTGTTTAATCTAGTTTCAAATGTCCCAGGATTTCCTTGGGAGAAACTTCTCCACAGTCTCATAAATCTTCTTGTCAGGAAGTTTTTTTCTTGCTACAGACCTGAAAATTTGCCTTTCTTAATTTCATGCTGCTTATTCTCGTTTCTCTGCGCTGAACCATCCCCTGGATAGGTGCTGCTGCACTACAGGAGCAATGTTCTCAGCAGCGGCTCTGTCTCATCCCGCTCTCTTAAGTGATTATTTCTTGCTTGGTGCTAGCTCCCTTCCTCCTGTCTGGTCCTACCTGCTCTAAGGCAATGCAACGAGAGCTCTGGGCTGTCCTGGAGGTGGTGGGAGAAGCATAGGATGAAGGAAGCAGGTGTTGGAGGGGCTCTCTGGAGCCTGTGAGCCCAGGATCAGCTCTCCTTAGTCCTCACCTCTTCCTAAAACCCTCCTCACTTCTCACCCCTGACAGTCAGGAACAGTTCTTCTCTCTCCTCTTTTCTGGTGAGCAACCTAAGTTTTCTTCGCTGCAATTTAAGTCCCTCTCTGTTACACCTTTCTCAGCATGGCCATGGAGAAGAGCCCATTGCCTTGATCTTTGCTGCAACCTTCCCTGCACAAGAAGCCTGCTCAGATCTTATCTACACCAGTGCTTAAGGTGACAAGAAATGCTGGGTCTGAAATCCCTTCGGGCTCTCCAGGGAAAGGGCTACAGGCTTTTGCTGCCCATGTACTGCAAACACATGAACCCAGAGAAACACCTCGCAGGTTAATCCTGAGACTTTAAATGTGGAAAGGTTGGGTTGCAGATGTTGATGCCAGGGTGTATTTATTCATTTCACAGTTTTGCTTATTTATCAGATCCTGTGATCATTAAATTGTGCATTACCATTTGGCATGTGGCAGGTTTTAATTCCTGTGGCTGGTTTATGCCCTCTCCAGGTATTAGCCTAAATGCATTTCCTGACAAGTGATAGATGCTCCAAAAAGCCATGGCAACTTATTTATTGATCAGAGCTCTCCGTAACCCCAGCTCACTAATGCAAGCTCTCACAGCGCCAGGAACTATTGTCTCCTCAGACTGTTTCATTAACTCAGATGTGAGGGTTTGGACTTTTCCTTCCACACAGGATGGAGTAAATCTTAAACGGTGTCAGCCCTGACAACATCTCCAGCTCACTAAGTAGGGTAGACCTGGTCTGTGCTTGGCAAGGGGACCTCTGAGGAATATTTAGGGATAGAGAAGCCCTTCAAGGACTTTCCAGAGAATGTGGGAGCAAGCACACCCCACCCAGCTGTATTTGGGCTTGAAGGGTGCCTCTGCAATCACCTCTCTCACAGGTATGTCTGACCTGGCTCTATACTTGGTGCTACAGCTGCAGAGGTTGGGAGCACAGTATTTTGGTGCTGCTGCAGTTTCTCCCTAACACAGATGAAGGTTTCTAGAGAGGTGTCAGCTTGAGGCTCCCTGCAGGGTCTGCAGTGCAGAGCCGTGTTGGTGCTGCAGTGAATGGGATGTGTGTGCTGACAGCAGGGTTGTGCTAAGAAAAATCTAATAGGAAAAGTCTTGCCTAGAACTTTTCCCAGGGAAAAGCTTCTGTTAACCCTTGAAGAGATGGAGGAGCAGGGACGTGCCCTGACTAACCCGCTATTTCATGGGGGTATACATGGGTTCTAGTGGGCTCAGAAAGCTAAGATGAGGAGTAGTTAATGATGTGGCCAAACTGGTTAGAAAATCATCAAGGAACAAATCCAGCCCTAAGGTAAGTTATTGAGGCTTGATAGACCGACAGGGCACCTGAGTGGTGGTAACAGGGCTACTGTGGGCTCCTTGTCTGCCCATGGACATGGCAAAATACGTTGTTGAAACTTTTTCCCTCTCTGCCATTGCAAAGCACTGCTCCTGCCTGCTCTTCCTAAACCCAAGCTGAAAGTCCATCAAGGACAAAGGCAGGAAACCCTGAGAATTTCCATAGACTTCTGGAAGAAAGTATGGTAGACAAATGCAGGATGTCCTGCCCCATCCAGGGTCTCACTAGATCCGGGGCTTCATGAGAGGAACTGACCTTGCAGGCAGATCATGCCCACGACTGTGGAGGTGGCACCACTGTCCTGGATTATCTGCAGACCTCCTTTCCCATCTGAAATCTGGGAATTGCTTCATCTTTGGAGCAAGGCAGGCAGCTTATCAGCAACCTCACATTGCATGATCCTGTGGGTAAAGTCATGTTTCTTGAGGCTGGCTGCTAAGGACTGCTGCTAATACCCTCCCTTTGCTCTGTGCTGTGATCCAGTGATATGAGAGGATCTTCATGTCCCAGAAGAAAAAGCCAGTGATAAAAATGGCTACTACAGTGAACAGTCCATCATATTTGCTTTCTAAGACACATTCTTAGACTCTCTCCCTTGAGACTGCATCTTGGGTCCAGCCATCCCACTGCACTCCCCTGGGACCGTGCCACAGCATTCAAAAACCTCATCCATGCACCACCATCTCGCCTAGGGTGGGATGGCTTTGCTTGGGGGCTTATTGCAGCCCAGTGTCTTGCAGGGTAAAGAAAGGAGTTCCTGCTATGTGACAGTGGCTTTGCGGAGTAACACTACGGAGTATTGTGGAATGGAGCACAGGAGAGTGAAGCTGTCAAGCCCATGTCTGGGAGGGAAGAGGTAAGTGATTGTGAAGAGCTAGTGGGAGGCTGCTGTGGGTTCCTGTCGGTTCCCCACTTACTGTAAACTCCAGCTGAATCAAACCTGCTGGCGGGGTTCTTGTGGCTGCTGGAAAAGCTGTTCTCTGCTTGCACTGGAGAGTAGTGACAGCCCACATGTTCCAAACGTTTCCAGAAACCAGTTCCTCGCCCCTTCTCCTGTGATTTGCATGGCCTGAACACCCATGATAAGAATAGATGAGCCTGTCAAGAGAGAGAACTTTGATCTCAGGGTGATGTTGGAGCACTCTACGAGGCTCTCTAGACATCAGCCCTATGACTGGCACTGGCTGCACCTCTGCCTGTCCTCACCACCCCAGCAAGGGTTATTTGATGTGCTCTGGAGCAGGACACTGGCTCCTCTCCTCTGACACCTCATTCACACAGCTGCTGGTCTGGTGTTGGAAACTGGAAATGAAACCCTGAGGTCCTGAGGCCAGCAGACAATAAACTGTGCCTTTGCCAAAAGACAAACCAAGCATGAGCACCTTGTTCATGTGAATGCTTACAGCTGTCCAGTGTGAGAATCTTTGGGGCTGAATTTGCCCCTGAGACAAATTCACCACTTCACCAAGATCTGTGGTGTAATTGGAAGATTTTCCCTCCAGTCCTATGCAACACCTCCCCAAATGCCAGAAGGGTCAGGGAGTGCCTATTCAGGTGTCCACCACCTGGAGAGAGATACCCTTTAATTTGCCTGCCAAAAGGTTTCTGTTTATATTAGTAGCCACCTGTTAGGTTTTGAAGCCCTCAGTTGTCCCCACCACTTGACAACAAATGTTAATGAAGGGTGTCTTTAGTGGGCTGCGGCAGGCAGCCCACTGGAGCCAGGCCTTGGTGAGGGTATCTGGTACAGGTGGAAGCAGGAGATGCTCAGGAAGAGCAGGGTCAGCCCTCCTGCCATCTCATGTTCTAGCAAATGCCCGGAAAAGAGAGTAGGACAAAAACATATTCACTTTGAGCAGCACAGGTGAAGGGATTCTTTCCACCTTCACTTTCTTCTGCTGAAGACTGGAGAAGAGAAATAGTTATTTTGTAGAAAGTAAAAGGGTCTTACATTAATAGGGAGAGATTACAGTTTAATCTGAGAAGAAAAAAGAAACTAAATGAGGTGCTGATGCAGGGAGGTGAAATCTTTATTGTTAAGCACTGTTTTAATAATGCATAGTGTTGTGCTCGTCTTTCAGTAACTTTATTCCACTATTGTAAATCTAGTTTTACTGATTTCATTATTTCAGCCTTAACTCTTGTTCAGAGCTGGGCTGGCAGAGCCAGCCAACAGAAATGCTTCTCTCCCTCTCGTCACATCAAGCACTGGGAAATGCCCTTCTTCCCAGACAGCACTCTCAGATACCTGAAGGGCAGTGTTGTGTCCAGAACAGAACCCCACTGGCTGTCTGGGGCAGAAACACCTCCTGAGCACTGCAAAAATCAGGAGGAAACTCTTTGGGATCTAGCAGAAGAGCAGATATTGGACAGGGAGAAGTCCTGTTGGGAATGGAGAAGCAATTGAAGAGGAAAACTCTTGACAATGCCGAGTCAGTGCAAGCAGCTGAAGATGCCATCACCTCCATACAGGGTCTCCAAAGTGTTGCAAAAGCACCCTTATCAGAGAAAAACCCCAACCAAACAAATAATATAGGATTTTTTTTGAGAATCGGCAGAAGGGGATGGAAGCCAAGAAGTTTTCTCCTGTTAGCACCTGTGTCCCTTTGTTGCTCACATGAAGCTGGAGACAAACTTTGGGAGCCACACGCTTGCTGGTCGGCCGAGATGCAGCGCCCCGAGCTGAGCTTTAATTAACAGAAAGTGGCAGCCATTCTGCTCAGCGCAGCAATCTCAGACTTCAATTGCTGATTGAGGCAAGAGCCATTTCTCACCAGGTAGAGGAAATAAGGCTTGCATCAGAACATAAAAGATTGTTTTAATTAAATCTGGTATTTCTAGGCCTGCTGCTGGCTGCAGCTGAACAGAGGAAGCAGCTGGAGTCAGTCAGAAAATTCCCAGAAAAAAAGGCAATTTTTGAACTTTGTAGGCTAGAACTGGAGCAGGATAGAGCTGAAATAAGGCTCTTTTGTTCTTGGCCATGAGGGCTGGAGACATCAGGTTGGGCATTACAGAAATGCAGCTGCCTGTAGAGTGTCACAGAGGAGGAAAACCTCTTCTGCATGTACGTCTGGGGGCTGTGTTTGCTCTGAGGACTGACCACAGCCTGGGGTGGCCTGATGAGACCAACACCCACCACTACCTATCACTCATCTTTTCTCTGGACACCCTAGTCCTTCTGACCCTTCGCTGGCTTGCCCCTAGCTCTGCAGTGGTCTTGGCAGGAAGGTCAGTATCCAGGTGAGTTTCTACCTCAGCATTGTAAATGTCTTGAAGTGCTCTACACCCAGCTCTGAGGCATTTTTGCCCAGCAGCTGCATGTCAAACCAGCTGCTTTGGTCCCATAGCACAGCAGCAAACCCTAGCAGCCAGCACGCTCCAATCTCATTGAACCTGCTGAGGGCATCTGAAACCGACTTCAGCCTCAGCTCTCAGCTGCGTTTTCTACATCTGTCATGATTTTTAAACTTTCAGCTGGAGAAGTAAATACCTCCAGTTGCTGCCCATCCTGGACACGGCTGTCCTCCTCCAGAGCTGCAGTGACCAGTTCCTGGGGCAGAAGCAGCAATCCAGGCAAAAGCACATTTTTAAGCCCGTGTCAGCTCTGGGCTTTCTCTGCTTAACAAGGCGAAAATCAGAGCTCCCCAAAAGCATTGCTGGCTCAGGAATCAAGCTGGATTTAGGCTTAGGCTTCACAAAATTGTCAGGCAAGGGACAACCAGAGCCCAATAAACTCAGACCCAGTGTGATAGCAGGTCTCAGACAGGACCATGAGGTGAACCCAATGAACACGCGTGCTTTTCTGTATCCACAGGCCACCTCCCACCCATGCACCTAAACAGGGCGAACAAATCTCTCAGTGGGTTTGCTCAAGCACTGCTCTGTGTCAAAGCATAGCTTCTTCTTTCCATCTCTCTTGCTGGTTTTTTTTGACCGGCCAAGAAGCCTCTCCAAGAGTTCCAGGCCAGCTGTACCTGTGCAAGGGCTGGGTGATGTGACCAGGGCACTGGATTGTATCTGGGAAAATGGTCTCAGTAGAAGCCGTACTGAGCCCTTTGGAGGTGATCAGTGGCTCCAGCACCCTCCAGATCATGACCACAAGCCAGAGGAAAGGCTGATCCACAGCGACAAGAGCGTGGGACATTTAGCAGCCCCACAACATAGCATCAAAAATGGAAATTTCCCAGCATTTTTTTGTGCAACTATTTGATATTAAGTCCTCACTTTCTTGCCTAGAATAAACATAATTGAGAAGGGACATAAAAATATGCCTGTATCCACAGACTGAAATACACTTATACGCCACATATCTGGAGTTTCAAATGTTGTGTTTACCCAGAATGCTGTTTCAGCAAAACCAAAACTATTTCCAGAGCAGAGTCAGTCACAAAAAAAAACCCTTTCCCAGCTCAGAAATTTCTGGGGGCAAAAGTAACAATGGTTATTAAAGTGAAACTCTCTGCCAAGGTATTTTCAAACCAGAGAGCTGCAGATGAATCCGAATGGGCCTGTCTCAAAATTGGAGTAAATTTAGACAAACAAACAAATAAATTGAGACTAGCTTGAAACTACTTGAAATGATCAAATCAATCTACATCAGTTCCCTTCTTTCCGACCTGGAAGTATCAGCTTGCAAGAAGATAAAAGATCTCACATTTTTTTCTCAGTACAAGACAGGAAACATTCCTGAAAGCTCAAATATTTCCATAAATCAGAACTTTGAAAAAAGTGTCTCACAGTGCTTCTGAAATGTCTCTTGTCAATGGATGATCTAAAATAACTTCACTTGATTGAGCAGAGGGACCAAGACGTTTTTGTGGTGCCTCAGTGAGGTTTGTCAGCTGTCTGGGTCCCATTGGTGGCTGGCACGAGCTGATTTAAACTGCATATGAAAATCCTAATTAATCAGCAGTTAGGAATGGCAGCATGTCAGATTGCAAGGCCTGGCACCAAAAGGTGTAGACTCTGGCCATGTACTTTCAGAGTGTCAGCGTGTAAGCAGGGCATGTACTTAATTCCTTTGTGACAGGGACGAGCCACTAAGCTATGGAAGTATCCAGCTTTGATGGCAATGTGTTCAGGAGGTTCTGCCATGAACTGCCCTGCGTGGGAGGGGAAGGGGAATGTGGCACTTTGGGTTTTCATCTCTCCTTGCAGGCCAGGTCTGCATTCGTAGTTCTGAGCCAGATGACCTCTGGGGTGGCCTGGGGCCAGCAGGTGGTCCTCCCAGCTTGCAGCGGCAGAGATCTGTCTCTCTGGAGGTCTCAGCCAAAATCTGAGCCCAGCTCCCATCTGTGCCACTGCTAAGACTAGCCCAATCCATGCCAACAGAGCGATACGGCTGAAGTCAAATTGCCCTGCAGATCTTCCAGGCTGGGGCCTCTGGGTGTTCACGCAGATGTGGGCACCAGGACAGAGCACCTGACAGCTGCACCAAGGCTGTGGTGGTACAACACTTTGGTGGGTATGAACAGGGCAGGGCACATTTCCTACGCAGCCTCCTTGCCTCATGGGAAGAAACATTCTGCTGCAGTGATGCAGGCACTGCCCACATCCAGCTGTTCTGCAGCTGAGGCCAGTTTCATGGCTCTGCTGTTTCCAGCATCCCAGTATGCGTAGAAGGCACCACACAGAGGAGATGTGACAACAGGGCAGCCAGGGACTGAATACCCTTGGGAAAGCCACATCTGCTGGAAGCCCTTCCAAGGATTTCTCTCTAAGCTTATGGCTCATGTCCTGCATTCTGCTGCTGCCATTACTTGGTCGGATCAAGTAATTTATTTCCTACGCAGCCTGAAAATACACATTTCAAACAATTTGTTTTGAGGAGCTCTAAATACTTTCCAATGCATTTTCCAGAAGAGATGCAGATTTCTGGAGCATTAAAGCCCACTCTCCATTGCCTTATTCTCCTCTGTGGACTCCACAAGCTGCCCATATATCTCCCGAATCTCCAGGATGACATGGTGAAAAATACTGAGTGGTATTTCTCCATGAAATGTTTGAAGTGTAAGACTACAGCTTTGAGCCAGATGACAAGAATGGCTGTTGGTGTGCACCCTCACTTAAAGCCTTCAGCAGCAAAATGGGCCTAGGTACAATGGTGAGAGCCAGCCATGGTACATTAGAGACTCCCACAGGGATATTATTGTGCTGCCGTGATTTTAATATCCTTAGGCAGGAGATAACCCATCTCCACAGATAAAAAACAGGAACCCAACATGAAAAATGCAGCCATTACCCAACTAGACAGTTTCCTCAGCTCTGTGAAGCTCTGAGTAGAGGTAAATGCACACAGGATTGAAATTTTAGTCTGCTTCAACTTTCTCCTGAGGCCAGAGCTATGTGGAGAGAAAGAAAAAGATTTACTTCTTTCACAATAAGCTTAACACTCTTTACATATCACTAGGTGCCTGGTGCCGCATGCTGACTGGATCTATGCATTTCATTGCATTTCATCTCATTTCATCTCATTTTGTTAGAGCTTTAATCACGTTAATGACAGTCCTAATGTTTTGGGATGGCTGTGGATCAGCAGCTGAACTCTGAGGATTTTACTGCAAAGAAGAGGATGCCAGGAGTCAGACACCACTCTCAAGTGTCCTGGTGTTCCCTCTGCTCTGCACCAACGTGTTGGGAGCATCTCCTGCAGAAATGGAGATGTGGCATGTGTTGGAAATCTGCTCTCTCCTGCCACATTTTCTGATCTGGCTCTGCGTGCCAATCAGGACCTTGCAGAAGGCTCCTTTAGAAGTTCACGCCTTGAGTGAGACTTGCAAAAAAGGTTGTGAAAATAAAGGCAGCTTAATCTGGAGCAGAGGGAGGCAGAGGGGAGACAAAAAGGGTCTCCAGCCACATAAAAGGGAGCTGCAAAGAGGGCTGGAATAGGCAGAGCTTAACTCCACTGGGCACAGGCAAAACCAGTTGCAGGCACTCAGCAGGGAAGGTTTAAGTAAGACTAGACAATATTTTCCAATGGTACAGCAGCATAGCACAGGAATCAGTTGCTGGGAGGAGGTGTTAAAACACCATCAGGTGTTGTTAAGGAGCAGTTAGCCCCATGCCTGGATGGGAAGTGCTGGTCTCACCTCAGGACAGGAGCATGGGGTTCCTGGCTGCCTGCAATCGCACCCAGCACGATTAGCTCCACAAAGTAACACATGCCTGAAATGCACAGCGGAGACAGCCCCCTTAGCCCTGCTTTGGCACCCGTGGTTCAGAGCAGGCAGGGAGCAGGTGATGTTGTGTCTGCAGTGGCATCCTACAAACCCTGTTAATCACATTGAAATAATCAAGCCTGCCGAGTCAAATGCATTAAGTGCTAATTACAGGCATCACTAACCCTGCAGGCACTTTAGGTCCCCATCACCAAGCTCAGCCCAAAGGCAGGGAGCCTGGCACCATGAAAGAAACTTGACAGCCCTGAGCATGATGTGCTGACCTCCCCACCCCTTTGCTGACACCCCTGTTCTTCCTAGCTTGAGGGCACTCTCCCTCTCCTTGAGCCATGTGCAATGAACTAAATGAAGGATGCGCTAATATTGACGAATTAGCCTCCCTCTTGGCTTCTTCCATGACCTTGGGCAACTTTATCCTCCCTAGTAGGGAGGATGGTACTTGGCCAGAGCCTGGCACAGGGTCGGGGGGAGGCTGAAAGCCAGAGCTGCAGTGCTCTGATGTGACATGGCATAGCATGACCATGTGGTGGAAATGCATGAAAAGCTTGAATCCTGCTGGCATTATTCTTCTGCCTGCCCATTTCAGCTCTGCTCATTTCCTCCCAGGACTCTGCACTGCAGCAGATGTGGAACAATCTCAAAATGACAGGACAGTTAAAGGTTGGAAGCTCCAATAAGATGAGATGAAATGCTGAAAATCAGACCCCTGAGCTGCTCCAAGCACCCCTGAAATGCAAAGAGCTCTCCTTAAGGAGAAGAAAATCACTGTCATTTTTTCCCCATGGTCTCAGTTCTGCAGTGGTTTCCTTCTCAATCTTAGGCTTTCTCTGAGGAGACGGTGGGCTAACCTGGCATACAAAACTGGGAGCACAAAACCAGGAATATGAAGTCATCCATCAAAGTAGGAACTGCTTGTGTGTCTCATCACCACATCCAGACACCCAGCTCCTGGGCAGCCACTGACCCCACCTCGCAAATTACATTCACCAAGTAGACTTTTCAGCCAACGTGCCTCAAAATGTTTATTTAATTGTCTGATATTAATCTCTTTGTGAATTGTTAATTACTATGGTCCTTTTGCATTTTTACTAAATAAATGTCCAGACAGCATCACTCTGCCACAATACTTGCCAGGGATTTTACGGAATAGTGGTTGTGTATCTCCTTTTCTAAATGAATTTTATCCCTTACATTAACTTGGCTTTACAGACAAAGATTTAACCATGGAATAAATTAACCTATTAGCCTCAAATAATCCAGTGGCCAAAACAGGCCAAATTTCATGGATGGTTTCCCACCTATCTTCTTCTGGCAGCAATGGCAATCAAGAGAGTGGGTATTTTATCAGTGACTGCACTGGAGATCTCACCTCATGTACACCAGCTTTAACATAAACAAGTCTGTGATTCTGTGAAAATTGGCCCCATGTCTCTCCAGCAAAATCTTTCTGCTTGAAAACCAAATCGTTTTCACCAGAAAAGGAACAACTGGAAGCAAAACATTCCAGGCCAGGCAAAATGGGTCGGCCTGCAGTATGGCAATAGGTTATGACAAGGAATTTCTAAGCCTTGCTTGCCTCACTTTGTGTGCAAGATGTGGAGTCAGATCCATCACAAGTGATGCATTTTATCCACTCCTGCAGGTCACATACCCAAATGTGTGAGGAGAATCCCCTGACCGAGACCATCCCCTAAGACATTTTTGTGTTTCTTGCCAATGCAGCCCTATGGACATTTGAAGCATCTCTCCTCTTTTACATTCAGCTCTAAAGTATGCTGTTTGTTTGCAGGCTGGCAAGGGCAGGAACTCAGCCTGTGGTCAGCCAGCTCCCATTGCAGCCTCCAGCCAGGGCTCCATACCAATTGCTCTGCACAGGCTTTTATGGCTCTTTCAGCTGCACTCAGCTTTGATTGTGCCTGATCAAAATGCGCATGGCCAGCTTTGATAATCACTGATGACCAGGAGCTTTTAGGAGACAAGTGACAGGGCCGGTGCTAGCTTGATGGATTGGGTTATTAGGAGCAGCTGTTTTCCTCCTTCACTTGCTTTTAAAACGGAATTTTCTTTTTTTTTCCTCTTTCCTCCTCTGGGAAGATGTGGGATGGTCTTTTGGGGTCCCTGGCTATTGCATCCTCTTAAAAGCATAAGGGTGTTGGTCAGTATGAGGCCGTCGGTCGGCATAGTTCTGTGTCCTGGCTAGCGTGCACAGCAGTGGCTTTGAATAGTAATTTCTGCACAAACCTGCTGCCAGCTTGGGTGGAGCTTGAACAGCTCTCCTGGTTGCAAGTGGAGCATCTTTATCATCACAGCCCCACACAGTGAGAATAGAGGTGCAGAGGGAGTAGAGTTACAGAGGGATTACAGGCAATTTTCAGTGCAGTATTCATGCTTCTCTGATGCCTTGGTTGGGTGGGCTGAAGGCATGAAGAGCTGCTCTGTAGTGGCCCAGCTGTGAGCACTACCTGAGAACTGGAAATTGTGGGGGGCTACCTGTGTCACAGCAGCCCCCATTCTGCTTGGTACAACCTCATTACGAGAGCTGTAGTTATCCAGATGAGAGTTCAACCCCTCTAGGTTAGAGAACTGTCTGTAATTACCACCCACCAATGTAAAAGGGTATAAGCACCTTGGCTGTAAATACCCCATTGCCCTGGAGGAATGGAGGTGCTGCCAGCAATTAGTGAGTTTCAGATCTTAGCACGTGTTTCCAGTCCACCACATGCTGCCTTTCCATGGTCTCCTTGGTATCTCAGAGCTCTGATACAGCCCCAGAAACACTGCCAGTGCAACTGTCCTCAGTGTTGTAGAATCTCTTCAACAGAGCCAGCAGCACCTGTTGCTAAAAAAAACAGGGACAGGACCTGCTGCTCTGAGGGGAGCAGCCTGTGTGTCTCCAGCCATCACTGGCCTCTCCAGAGCATGTTCCCACCCTAGAGATAAGAGCAAGGGACTTGCTGCAGCAGCTGAATCTGGGAAAGGATGATGCAAAACAGCTTCCAGACTCTGCTGGAATGTAAAAGCCCAGGGAAAAGCCAGATAAGGAAAAGTGAAACTGCATTTAGAAGAACAGTCAGAGATGCTACACATCTTGCTCTGCCTGTAGGGATTCAGCAGACCTGGACTGCAGGCAAGCTGAACTGCTTTATACAGGTAGAGTAAGTATTTCTGCTGTAGTAGGACTGAATGCATCCTTGGAGAGTTTCATGCTTAGCTGTCCCACTGGTCCCTGGGGATGTGTGTACAGACAAGGTTAATCACAGGTGCCTCCCTGAGCACACCTTGTTCAGCACCTCCTGCTCTGTTGGGACACCATCAGCTTAGGAATTAATTAGAAATGTGAGCTGGAAAAAAAATAATAAAAAAATTGCAAGGCAGGGTAGGGGGAAGAGAGGGAAAATTTGCCAGAGCCATGCATTAAAAACAAATTATGCTCAGCAGACAGGTAAGCCAAGGCCTGACAGGCAATTGGGAAGGCAGCGTGCAGGCGGTAATTGAAAAAAGTGAGACGCAAGTGAACCGCTTAATGCGCCGGCATAATAACTCCCAACACACGCATGCAATCATGAAGTTAACAGCTGGCAGCAGTGGCCACAGTAAGGACAGGAGCTGTCCTGCACTATGTCCTGAGGGCCCTGCTGCCTTCTGGCCACTAGGCTGGGGTCTGCATGCTTGGAACTGAGGCAGGTGCCCCAGCAGCCATTCCTGACTGAGTTCCTCTCTTGACCTTGACAAAACTTAGGTCACCCCCACGGTTTGCTGCGTGCTTGTGAGTAAGTGCCAGGGCTCCCTTTATAGCCCAAATTATGGGTTATTGCAGAGTGTAAGTGTTAAACACCTGCTGCAGGAGGGATACTGTTTTCCTTTTGCAGTCAGCTGTTTCTCTTTCCACCTCCCACCCTGGGGAAAGCTCTCCTCCCCTTTGTATCCCTGTTGCGCCCACCCTCAGGCAATGGCCAGGGCAGACTTTATCCCCACAGAGACTTTATACCCAGCCACCTGGGAGCTGAGGACAGGCTTGGACCAAGGTTTTCCCTACGCTAGCAATCCTAGCTAGCAGCTGAACTGGATGTCTGCAAATATGTAGCCCCTTTCCTGGGCTGTCAGAGATGGGAAGCACCTCTCCTCTAAAGTCACAGGTTTGCTTAGTGTGTGAGCTAATGAAGTGTCACAAGAACATTCCTCATGCCAAAGTCGCTCTCTGCAAGGGGAACAGTCTTGCCTGCTGCAGGAAGGGCAGAGCTCTTGCTGTGGAGTTGAGTCGGTGCTGGCTTCTATGACTGGCTGTTCCTTAGGGGGACTGGGGATGAAGAAGAGACTTTTGGTCTCCTCCTCCTCAGTTCCTAATCTCCAGGCAACCTTGAGAAACAAGGAAGGAGTGGGGATGGAGTAGGTTCTGACTGTGTTTGCCGTCTTACTTCTTCAGTTGGGTCATGTCTACACATTAACAATCGGCATCCAGTCAAGACCTAAATTTATACCACTGAGTGTCTGCAGAGCATCTGCATCACAGGGAGTGTGGCAGCTCTTCCACGTAACACCTAGTGTTGCCCAGTTCTTAACTCCTTTCTCCAGGACTTTTGCCCACTGTACATGTTATATTTAACTCCAGCCACTGCTGGTAATCCCTTCCTTAACCCCATTCCCACCACCTTCCATTGCTCCCCTCCCTGTAGTTTCCCTGCAATCATTTCACATCTCCTTATGTTTTGGGCTGTGTTGCTTTGAATGCTTCACATTCAATGGTCATCCAAGTTCAGGGCTCATTTATGAGACTTGCTGTACGTGCAGAGATCATCCCCACCCTGGGATCCTACAGTTGGCTCGACAAGTTTTGTCTTGGGGTGGGAGGGAACAGAGACCCAGAGAGAGATGGTAACTTGCCCTGTATTGCACGGAGAATCCTGTGTGAGGAGCAGTCCAAGCCTAGGTGTGACCACAGCCCCATGTAAAGCATGTGGAATGTTAAAAACAAGACAAACTAAGAGCAGCTGGCATAAAATCCATGCAGTACATTGAACTGTAATGATTCTGACAATAAAGCAACCCAATAAATATTATGAAATGAAAACAGCCCTCCGGGAGTGTTTTCTATCGATTGCTGAGAGCTGGCATTTGTGCAGCAGATTACGTTCTAGACAGGTTTGCTCTGCCTTTTTTTTTTCCCTTTGAAATGCAGAATGGAAAGAGCACTCTGGAGTGCCTGTTGGAGGAAGACTCCCTCCCCCTTGCACTTGAGCGCTGTCAGAAAGGCAGAAAAAGAGGTGAGCGAGGTAGGAAAGGCTGTGCAGCAAGGGGCGGAGGAGTGTGGGGATGTAACTCCTGTCCTTGCAAGCAGTGACAGTTCTGCTGGTGTCCCTCTGTCCCAGCCTGCAGAGTTGGAAATCCCTTTCCCCCCTTGAAACATTCATATTCCTTGGTTGATGCACGATGTGGGTCTTCTACCTTGTGCTGGGACGAGGGGAGGTGGCTGGTATGTGGGGCTGAGCAATGGGATCTGGAGTGGTTTTATCTATGTTAGAAGGGACTTGTGAGAGTGGGAGGAGGATGCTTGCCATTGGCATTTGCAAAGCTACAGCTCTGACTTTCCTGTTTCCCTATACTTTACTTAAGCATGGGTGACTATGAGTGCTCCTTGGCTAGCCTAGAACACGGACAAGCTCTCAGCTGGGTCCTGTTGGGTTGGTGCTGTGAAGACAGGAGTGCTGATGTACTATGGGTCACTGTTTGGCACCTCACTGAGTTCCTTGGTCTTTGCCTACCCTGGCTCTGGTCACGTTCACACTTTACCACCACTCCTACCAGCTGGATTTTCCTTTTCCATTTTCTCTGTCCTCATTTTCTCTTGTTGCCCCACAGTATACCCAGCTGAGCCAGCCCTCCTCTCCCTGATGAGGATGATCCCAGCTTGATGATCTGATGCTATGTGGGCAGAGGGTATGAGCTGGGGACAGCATAGAGCAGGGAGGTCCCTGGCTCCCACTCCCTGGCCAGTGCCGACCATACACCTGAGCACCTAGGGCAGCAAAACCATGCTCTGTCCTCCCTCACATAGAACCTTGTCCTTCAGGGAATGCACTCTCCTTGGTTTCACTGCCTCCTGCCTTGCTGCTCCTTGAATCTTCTCCACCTGCCCAATTAAACCTGTTCCCAGTGAGAGCCTTTCTGCTGCCATTAATTACAGAGACTCCAGCCTGTGAGATAACTGGTCCCTACCTGTGGTTTCTAACAGGGATGAGTAAACTCACAGGACATGAGAAGGAGTGAAGGAGTTATTCATTAATTTGAGACATGAATCAGGTGGGCAAGGTGTTTTTACGGTGTGAGTAGAGTTCATTGGATGACATTAGGCACAGCCAGGTTTCAAGGTAAAAAAGTAGTCCTTCCAGCAAGAAGCAGTGGGTGCTTAGCATTTTTGTCACAGTTGTTAAAAGCTTACTTGGATCACAGAGAAGATTGGACAATTTCATAGAAAATAGAGGTTCATAGTTGCACGGGAATTACATCTTGCTCAGGAAGGCCCTGATCTGAGTGGCTGCTGCATCTTCAGAAAACATCTCAACACTGCAAAAGAAGGCTGGTGCCAGTAAACCACTGTGCTGAGCAGAACTACTCTAGAGCACAAACTGTTGTACCACCCTTCAGCTGGTCCTTCTTCCTCTCTGCCTTTGCCTGCCGCCATTTTAGCAAAATCTTCTCTTCTGCAGACTTGAGGCAGTACACCAAGCACTCAGACTCATTGCTCAGACACTGCTGGCATGTTCGCCATGAATAGCTGTGCCTTAAAAGAAATACATTTAAAAGCTACTGAAAAATAGCAAGAGATGTCCTAGAGCGTGTGTTATCTCATCAAGTGCACCCAGACTGAGATCGGCTCTTTCACCAGCCTTGTTTTGATGAACAGCAGCTGATTGCGATTTACAAAGCAACATCTCCAGACCTCTGGGTTCTTTTAGATTTTTTTTTTCTGGTTGTTGTTTTTTTTTTTTTTCATTTCAGAGAGCTCTTTTTCAAACAGCCTCTGTAGGAACGAAGAAGTAAAAAGGGAGAATAGTTATCCTTCACTGGGGAGAGAGGATAAAATAGCTCCATTTATTGCGGGCATTTCTTACACCAATGTTATGACCGACTGCTGGGTGCATGACAAGAATGGGCTCGACTCTACTCTCAGATATTTGCCAGAATAAATTTGAAGTATCTGTGCTGGAGTCAATAGTTATTACGCTGGATTTTTATCAGTGTGAATGATAGCAATTGAAGGTTTTTTCAAGGCATTTTATAAAACATTCCTGCTGGCTAAAGAGATATACTTCTTTGCTAACTGGAAATAATCATATGCATTTTGATATCAGCATCTGCTAAATAAGTCCAGGGCTGTGTACTAATGAGGGCGCCGCAAGAACTTCGGAGGACAGGCTCAGAATTTGAAGTGATGGGGATGGATTGAAGCGACTGTCTGGAATCAGCCAGACAAAATTTAGTACAGAGAGCACAGGATGCCACATTTGAGATGGATAAATGAATGCACGAATGCGTAGACAGGAGAGCCTGGAGAGGCAGCGGAATGGCAGGAAAGGATCAAGGGGTTGAGACGGATCACTAACTTAGCATGAGTCAATAGTGTGATGGTTTAGCAAAAAGGGCAGCTCACCTCCTGGGATGCATTAATGTTGGGTATTGGATGTGAGCCATGGAAAGCTGCAATTCTGCTTTGTCTGAGCCGTGTCCGGGTCTGGGCACTGCAGCTGAGGACCCCTGCAGACGAAATGGAGAACAGCGGTATGTCTGGACTGAGAGAGGTTGAAGTGGCCCAAAGATCTACATTTCCTTCATGTGAAAACATTTGTTTTTCAAGAGGAGAAAATGAAAGGAATTGGTTTCTAAAGGGCTCAGCCCACTTCTGAAAATGGAACTCAGGCTGCTCTGAGTTTGACTGTATGGGACAATGTCCCTCACTTCTTGATACTTCTGTCCCTCGGGCTCTTCTCCCAGCTCTGTACCTGTTATCGTTTGGGAATGTCTTATGACAGAGAGCAAACCATCTTCACCCTCTTTTCCTTGCAGGGTATCTCCATTTCCACTTGTATTCCTTGGAAGCCAAATGAGAAATGATTGACTTCTCAACAGGGAGCCTGGCTTCAGTGTTCATGCTCTGGGATTTCCCTCTGCTTTACTCCCTTTAAAAACTAAAAAAGTAGTAAGAGGAACTTCTAGACCGAGAACATGGGTTGGTTTTGACACTGTAAGTCTGAGCAATGTTTGGGAAAAGGGTAGCCCCAGCAGCAGGCACCACCTCTCTCCTACCGCCCCTGAGACCTATGTTTGTGATTCCAAGGACAAACAGCAATAAAACAGAAAACAGCTATTCATATAGGGAAGTGGAACTGCTTTGGGGAAGATCCTTTTCCATCAGGGAGCAAATGACTCCTCAGTTGCAGAAAAACCTGTGAATTTGCTGGGAGGCTGCACAAATGGTTCATTATCCACTGCTTGACAATAGCAAGAAGCAGACATCTCCGCACTGACTCCTTCCTCTTTGCAATGCGCTGTGCATACTGGCTTCTGGGTGACATTAGCGTTTAGGCAGGTGTGTGTACACCAGAGGAATACAGGAACACTGAGCATATCCCAGAGTGGCAATATAGATTAAGCTCTTCTTTCAGTGATATTAGGACAAACCTGCAGGAGGTCTCTTGAAATCAGAGGGGTAGATTATCTTGGTAATAAAAGCAATCAGAATCTGTCCTGCCCAGGATATTTAAATGACACCACTGACTGCATGATTTTAAGGGATGTGTCATCAGGGATGTGACTGAGACTGGTGTGGGCAGGGTTTTTTGCAAGGTTTGTGGCACTGTCTGAGGATCTGGCTCTGCAGAAGGAGGCAGGATGGGCAGAATGCCCTGAGCCTCTGCTCACCCGATACCCATGGTGCCACTGAGTTGGATGGGCAAGGAAACACAGGGGCAGGGCAGTACGATATTGCATGCCTACCCTGGGAAAAGAGCAGCCTAGAGCATGATTTGTCTCCACCAGCAGTGCCTAAAATAAGTAGGCTGAGCCATCTCCCCAGAGGTTTTCATTACCCCTTCCCTTAGTTGCATCCATCTCACCACTCATGCATGGAGGGCCGCACAGCAGCCCAGGAACAAATCTGCACCCCATTCTGGCCCTGACAAAGCCTCCATACCTCTCTTTCTCCTTGCCCACGTCCTGGCACTATCTCAAGCCTCCTGGGCATGCCTCTGGCTGGCAGACAAACCTACCCTCACCCAGATACCTGTGTCTTGCTTGGTATGCTGCATACGGCACCTCACAATACCTGTCCATGTGGCAGCCAAGATGAGGGTCTTTAAGGAGCAGGGCCCTTCTCAGACAATTCAGAGGGCTCTCCTAACACTGGTATCCAGGGTGCTGCTCAGCGGCATGAGTTTGGGGCCTACTAAGGAAGCTGGCTGGGTTCCAGCAGTCCCAGTTTACATCTTCAGCATTTGGCCAAAGCTCTGTGCCAGCCCTCCTGGCCATGCCTTCAAAGCATTATGGGGATCAAAGCATCTCCGTGCCCTCCAGCATGACACCAGCCTTTGTCTTATCCTGTGCTCTCCACCAGCTTGGTGCCACCCCTTTGGTCCGCTCTTCTGCAGGCATGTGATTTATCTGCCAGGTCCCCAGGATGCAGGCATGTGGTTTATCTGCCTCTCCAGCAGCATTTTGGAATTACCTAGGTTTTATCAGGATAATTGCCTGACTGGGTTGGGGACAGGAGGTTGACATTGGGGTAACAGAGCCAATAAACCCTGACTAGCCACTAACACCTGCCCTGTCCCTCCAACTTGAGTCAACCAGACTTACAGGGTGAAGAGCCCACTCATCAACACACGATGGGAGTTGATAAAAATCAGCCGTCGCACAAGCCAAAGCACTCAGGTTTCCACTGCTTAACAGGGTTTGCGAGCAGTGTCTGAAGTGCTCGTGTTCAGACGAGACACGTCCTCTTCAAAAGGCTACACTTCCCATTCAGCTTTGCCTTTTCATTCCTCCTGGCCTTTTTTCTCTCTGTCTTTTTTTTCATGGAGGTTTAGAAATGAGGCCAGCGCTGGAGTATGCTGTGAAACTTGTTTTTTTAAGGAAAAGGGGACAGGACACCTCGTTCAGAATTTGAACAGTGATGCCTCTGGAATGCCTCATTCTTTCTGCCTGGGAGGATCATGGGGGCTAATATCAGCCCCACGTGTTGCTGGAGGGGTGCACAGGCAAAACTGCTGCACACACACACAAAGGCAAGCACAGATACCTCATAAAAGCGTTGCATTCCGTCTCCTTCACCAACCCATGTATGTAAAAGCTGTCACCTGTGTTCCCTGTCATGTAGCTGTTACTGACTGAATGGATTCCCAGAGCATCTTTTTGCACCCAACACACATCTCCAGCCTGTTACTGGAATGTTTTGCTGTACTAATTGCATGCACACACGTCACCTTTCTCACGCATTTCTTCAAACAACAGAAGAGCGCATGCAGAGACATAGGCTCCCATATGCGATTACCTAGGCATAACCACCCTCCTGAATTCTGCCTTGCAGACAGCTGCTGCTCTGCTCACATCATCTCCATCACAGCCTCCTGCCTGAGTGCATCCTGTGCAGCCAGTATCATCCTGCACCTCATCTCCCACCTGCACACAGTCCTATGGACATATACGTGTCCAACCCACTGACTGTCATTTGCTCTCCAGCATCCCTGCCTGCTGTGTAGCTGCTGTGAGAAATCACTGTTCAGTCCCTTATTAGTAAGGAAAGCAAAACTGATCAGGAGCAGCAGCCACCACATGTTCTACCTTGGCAAACAGGAGGACTGAGCAAGCCCTGAGAGCTATATGCAGCCAGGTTTCCTGGAGGCCAGGGTGCTGCTTTCATGGCTGAAATGAGAATTGCCACAGATCTGAGTTTCATTTTGTCTCATAGACTGCACACATGAGGTTGTCAAAGGCCTGGCTGGGAGGAAAGTGCGAGGCAGAGATAAGACCCCTGTTTACTTACTAACAGAGATATGGCAGATCTTGCTCTTCTCCTCTGAAAATCAAACCTGGTGAATGGAAACATCCTGAGCCGCCTGAAGAAAGCAAGCTCTGAGGCTCAGGCTCTGATCCTGAGGATGCATCTATGAGTCTTACTGTGACTGGCTTGGCATTCTAGGCACAGTATTTCCCCTGAATGACACCTCAAGCAACTTTCTTCAGCCTCTCTGCTCCGACACACCAGCTGGAGTTGCAATCCACTGATGTGGATTGCCAGTGCTCCTCCAAGACCCAGCAGCCCCCAAGGGTTGGTAGTATTTCTGTCTCCTGCACTGGTATTCCTGATCCACCTTGTCTTTGTAGGGAGTCTTCTTTCCTTCCCTCTCAGGTCTGCTGAAACCTTTCAGCACCCCTGTCAACCTGCGGCTCCCCATCCCTCATGCTCCTGGACACAGGAACTCAGGCAGGGATAGTGGAGTGTTGGACACCATGTGTTGCAAGGAGTGGAGCCCTGCAACCAGGTGAAGCATAGACAGGGCTTCTATGTGATCTGATTCTTGCTGTTTCCTTTTGTCCCCCATTTGTCTCCCAGCAAAGGGACCCCTGACCTCCCCACTGTGCTATTTATTAGCTGCTGCTTTTGATTCCCTGTATGAGGGATGCAGTCAGTTCCGCACCCAGGTTTGCTGGCAGACCATTTTCTGGGACTGTGTGTGCTTGTGGTTTGATCTCCTTTGCTTTGTGCCTCTGTGACAAGACAAATTGAGCTGTGCTGTGAGGAATTCCTCAAAAGAAAGGAGGGAAGCACTGCCTGTGCAGATCAAGTCGCTCAGCTTGTGAACTGGCTGCCTTCCAAGCAGCACTCAGCCTGTGCCATCACAACAGGTCCATGGACCTCAAGAAAGATGGGGACCTGTTGTCTTTGGGACAGATGGGTCTAAAGGGAAGAAAATCAATATGGAAAGAGAGACTGAGTGAAGGAAAAGGCGTTGAAACCAGAGCTTCTGCCCCAACCTGTGGGTGATACTCTTGACCCTGGGGCCACTCTGCACAAGATGTGCATGAGGCAGTGTGACCTGATTGCCATGGTGGGGCCCTGGGTATAAAGATATAATTCCCTTGGGGGTAGAGGGTCCCTTGTAGGGTCTGCTGTGGATACCTAAACCAAACCCCTAATTTTCAGGGCACAGGGTCAGCAGCTGCCAGCTGGGATTGGCAAGCTGAGTTGGGAGCTGGAAACGATGTGGTGTTGAGCCCCCCACCTCACCCCCGCCAGGCATGGGCAGTTAATGCCCCTCCGCTCACTCTCTCCTGGGGAAACTGAGTCCTATGGCCCTCAGTGCTTTTCTGCCACTCAACCCACAGCTCTGCTTTGGCTGGGACAGGCTGTTGAATGCCAAGCATGAGCACACACTGCAGCCAACTCCCTGAGTGCATCCTGGCAGGCTGGAGTGTTGCATGTGCCCACTCATATGCATGAGATGCCATTTTCCACAGTTTCGTGCATCTATAAGACAAGACAGGTGTTCTCCAGCAGCAGGGAGAGATTTACAACAGCTTATCTCTGTTTCTAGACGTGCAAAGCAGCTTTGATGTGGTTTGGGCATTGTTTCTCCCAATGGCAAGCAGAGAAAGCGGAGTCAGGATGCCTGTGCTCCCAGCTGTGATACGAAAACTCTGCTGATAGAGAGGGCTGGGCCCAGGAATTGCAAAAAGTAGTCTCAAATTTCCATCGGTATAATCCTGGGAGGAAACTTGCTGGGTTCTAACATGGATGAGCTTCAACCTGAACACATTCAGGTGTAGTTTAGCTCCAAAAAAGCCCTGGGGAGGGCCTGATCCTCATCCCAGGCACCATCTCCTGCCAGGAAAGACAAAGTGCCCTGACATCTCATTTGGTTGCAGCCATTTCTGAGGTGAAGCAGAGCGGATGCAGGGCAGCTGCAATAGCCATGGGAAGTCAGGCAGGAGGAGACAGGCAGGGCAGGGCAGGCAGAAGGAGGAAGAGGATGGAGGAGGAGAGCTGGTCGCATTGGAGATGGGAGAGAATGCCAGGGGAGTATTGATAAATGGAAAAGGCAATTAAGACACGAAAGAAAGAAGAAAGCGAGATCTAAAACGTAACTGACTAGAAAATTAAAATTATTCAGCTACAGAAAACAGATCTAATGGCTTAAATGTGATGCAGTACCTGGCAGATCAGCACAAACAGCATGTGAGGGGGAGTTTCCTTCAAAGTGCCAGGAACAGAGAGGAGCCTCAAGCCCTCAGGGGTCTCCAGAAACCATTTTCCTTCCTAGTAACAAGAGCTGGCTTCTTCCAGGCTCTTTCCAGTCTCCTACCTATGCCTTGGTTTCCTGCTGCAGCCCTCAGGTCTCTGGCTGCCAAACTGCTTCCCCCAAGGTGTGCTGGGTACATTTGTCCCCATGGTGCAACCGATGGCTTCAGCACACAATAGCCAGGCTGTGCAGGGTTCCTTGCTTACAGGGCAAAATGCCTCCCCTGTGGTTTGTGGGGTTAGTTACTCCAGCCTTGTGCCATACCTCACTTCTGTTCTTTCTGCTTTTTTTTTTTAATGTTTCTTCCGTCTTCTGATATTGTTTCACATTCCAGTCTTATCCTCCCTGGTGTTTACAATTCCTCCCAGCTTGCCAGTGGCCACGGATGAAGACGTAGCCTCTGCTGTCCACCAGCTGGGTCATCACCAAAAGCATTAGCCGAGTGGGGACAGCCTGTGCTCCTCCCGTTCACTGAGCACACCATGAAATTGATGGGAAGGAATGACAAGCACCTCTGCTGAAAGGGAGAGGTGGTGGGGACCAGGGCTGTGGACACCAGGAGGGCAGGGAGCATGAACACTGGTGTGATACTGGTGCTGAGGCTGAATCAGGCTCTGTAGGTGGCTGAGAAGATGAAAACTTGTGCAAAGGGGAAATGCAAAGGTGCACGCCTGGTCTAGACGAGCTGGTTCAGCCTCTTGCTGAAAGGCCCGCTCTATAGAGGGCTGAGAAGAGTTCTGCACCGAGGGCACAGTGCAGCTGCAAGTCGAGGAGAACCTAAAACGTGCCAGGGAATTGTAAACAGAAAAGACACAGTCCCAGAGGGTGGGAGAACAAATAGCTTGGCCATCCCGCCCCATCCTTCCTGCTGCCTTTGCCAAAGGGGCATGTGGGAAGGTGGGTTGTGTTTATCACAAAGCATCATCAGTGTCAGCTGCTTGCTGCCCTTGACAGCAGCCACTTTAAGGATGGGTATGAGGACAGCCTCTCCTCCTGTTAGGGTAAACATCACACAGTGCTATGTAGTGGCTGTAGGGGGGGGGGGGGAGGTGTCTTCCTACTCCCCCTCCCTTCCTTCCCCAGAATTTCTTGCCTAACACCTTGTTCCATTTCCCTTTTCGTCAAGTCTGGGCTTCCAGCTGCTTGTGTCCTGAAGTCATGCTGAGAAAACACTGCATATTATAGGGTAAGAATAGTAAACACAGGTTTCTTGCTAGTTTTCCACTTGTTTTTATTCTATGAGCATCAGCTAAAGCCATAGGGATAGGGCATTTAATTAGAATATTGTCTTTCACCTGCCTTTAGACTCTGTGGGGTCTTTTCAGGAGGATCCCATTCCAGTGAGATTCAGGAATGGCTTTACTTGGGAAGCAATGGGGGCACATTCCTACAGTGTCTTGACCCTGCCTAGCAAAGTTTCTGCCTTGGGGTTACCATTCAGCAGGAGTGAGATGCCAAGTGGAGGACAAGGAAGTTGCAGATCCACCCCAGGGATGTTTTTGTGAAGACCTTAAATCCTGGGACAGATCCTGCTGAGGTTCATCAGATCTCACTGGATTCTCTCTCTGAAGCAATACTGCCACATAACTCTATCCCTCTTTAATATCATGTGCCTGATAAAAATGCCTATGATTTGTGCTCGATGCATTGCAGCATCTTCCCCTGAAGGGTTCTCAGGCGCTTTATGCACTCTAATTAATAATGATCTCCCTTACTATCACAGTAATTTATTTATTCAGCACCAAGGGGACGGCATGTTGCTTTGCAGACAAAAATGCCCCACATCCTTTCAGCGGTGCTGGTGGAAGCTGGAAGTCTTGCTTTGAAACCAATATCACAGCCCAGATTCTGAGCAAGGAGATCAGCGGATGCTGAGGCTGCAGCCAGGGGACTGATCCTGCAGCTGTGTGGGGTTGAACACCTTTGCGACATGATACTCTGTCCCCGCTTTGCACAGGCTCAGGTGAGTCATGCCAAGGCTTCCCCAGTGATGTCATGGGACTAATAGCCCATGGAGTAACCAAGAAGTAATGGTTTTAAAGTAAGAGAGGGTGCATTTAGACTGGATATAAGGAAGAGATTTTTTTACAATGAGGTTGGTGAAACACTAGAACAGGTTTCCCAGGGGGGTAATGGAGGCCCCATCCCTGGTAATGTTCAAGGTCATGTTGGATGGGGCTTCGAGCAACCTCATCTAGTTAAAGATGTCCCTGCTCCTGCTCGGGGTTGGACTAGATGACCTGTAAAGTTCCCTTCCTACCCAAAGTATTTTGTGATTCATGACTCTTGCCTGGTGCCTGCAGGTGGATGGGACCAGGGCTGTGTGACCCAGCCTGTCTCCCAGCCAGAGATGCTCAGGCAGTTCCCACTCTTTGGATGGATGGATCATAGCCTAAAAATCAGTTGGGGTTAATCCCACCACCAGTTTGCACAAGGCGTTGCCACCCATTCACTTGCCATACACAGAAGCAGCAGCTGTGCCTGAAAGGGGTGGTGGACACACACGCACCCCAGGGGTGGCCTGCCTCTGATGGGGACCAAGTCCTTCCAAATGTACATTTGCTGCAACCCAGTTCCTGCAGATCACCTCTCCTGTGACTCTGGGAGAGGAGGGAAAGTGCTGCTTGAGTACCCACCAGGCTACAGAGCAGGCAATGCCCCAAGGCTTTTAACCCCACCGTACCCCTGGCAGAGATGATTCTGCCCAGCTCCAGGCTGGACACTGATGCAAAGCAGCATTTCAACTTTCCTGGGCTATTTGGATACAGAGAGGTGGGATGAGGGCAGCCGATAAGCTGAGAGGTACAGGATGCCTGGTAAGATTTATTGTGTTGTGTTTTCAATTTGCACATCGACACAAGACAAACAGATGAGGTTTCAGCACAGCAAGCTCAATTAATCAGAGCTTTGACAGTTGTGAACCTGGACATTATTAATCCCTGTTACAGAGAGGCTGAAGGGGTAATAATCATACTTTCCCCCAAAAATAAAAAGGAAGGATGTTCCTCTTGCTGCTCCCCCACAAGAAGGTTTCCTAATCACAGTCCCTAATGCTGTTAAACTAATTGTAAAAATACTTCATCTCACCCGCTGTTTGTTAAATGGGAAACAAAACACATTAAGTGTCAAATCCCAAGAATGTTCTTCTTGGGGCTCAGAGATTCATAGGGAGAAGGACACCCAAAGCCAGGTCGCTGGGTGGTGAGAGCTGAAACATTGTCCTGGGCACTTACAGCCCCTTCTGGGTGTGCAGTGTGACAAGGAGGCTGTGTGTTTGGGATTCATGGCAGGGAGCCATGGGATGCATCAATAATCTCTGTGAGCACACAGGCTTGTTGGTTGTTCACCTGACCACAGCACCTGTGTGATCTGGAGATGTTGGTGGATGAGCTCTCAGCATGGTTCTAAATGGATGCTCCAGTCTTTGCTGGGGCAGGAGGTCTCCAACCATTGGAGCACGACTTACCCTTCCTTATCTCCTCTTCAGGGGAGGAGGGTTGCAGCCAAGATATCTGCAGTCTCCAGGAATGGGGCAGAAAGTATTTTTGAAGGGCTGGGGGAGGGTGATGTCCTCTCTCAGAGCTAGAACACTGTTTTCCATGGCCATGCTGCAAAGCTACCCAGCAGCCCACTGCTTTCCTGCACTGTGCTGTGCAGACACCACCCCAATCCATCTGCCTCCAGACAATGTCATCTTCCAAGCGGGAGACATTTAAACAGTGAAATGCCAAAGGAGCAGTGTGATATTTAAAGGCAAAGATGGAATTACTGAAGTTCTCGGGAGAGCAAGCACACAAATGAGGGAGGTTCACAGACAGGTTGTTTATCCCGCTCCTAAATCCGCAGTGATGCCACGTGTTCTCTAGGAAGTGGATGTGCAAACACGAGGCTGAGCTGAGCGTCTCCGGCAGGGACGGGTTTTTTTGACAGTTTGCCATTAGAGCATCTGAAATACCTGACACTGCCTGCAGCCACTGGAAAGGTGACAAGCTGTGGTTCCTGCAATATTGTGCCTGGCTGAAGCCTCATTATAGTCATTAGTGGCAGAGGGAATATCAAGGGCTCCATTCACATCTACATTCAGCAGGTGGGAGATGTAGAGAGGAAAATAGCCAGGCAAAGGCATTAGTGGTAGGATTGGCCGAGGATTGAATCTGATCCTAAATCCTCTGCTTCTCCCTGCTTCCCGTGTGTCTCTTCCCATCATATTTAACCTCTCCACCCTCCCCTTCACCACAGGCAATAGGAGCTGATAAGGAAGGGGTAATGTGGGAGTGTGCTTTGACAAGGAGCTGGAAGTGTCTGTATACTGGTGATGATGCTCCAGTCTGCTGGGTGGTGCAGCAATGGATGGAACAATGGATATTGGCATAATACTCCCAGCACAAGTCAGAGTTCACTCACAGCTCCTAATGCCACAAGAAATGCCCATTTACTTTTCTGATATGGGGGTTGAATCTCCCATGGGGAATGGCTGGTAAAGATGTGGGATTGAAGATGTGGAACAGCCTGGCTGTGGCTGTACAATGGCCCAGGGGAAGGAGCACTGAGCCTCTCCCTGCTTGCCTCTTCTTCCTATGTTTCAGTGTTGGACACATTACAAAGCATTCTCCCATCACCCAGACTGAATCTTTGTTCTTCTGCATCTGTCAAGTGCCTTTGGTGCCGAATAATGCTAAATAATGCTAATTTTATTCCAGTTGCCTTGCTTGTGCTTAAAAACACTGTTGCAGAGAAAGAAAAATCAACATCAGCTGGAAGTGTCATCTTTGACAGAGAAATGTTGGAGAAACAGTGGGGGGGCAGGATTGAAAAGCTGAGGGGGGTTAGAGGCTGAGAAGGAAATGGTAGAAATGTCTCTGTGAGAGCGGGTGAGGAGAGAGGATGTCTGGTCTCACATCCTCTGCAGAACCCAGCGCTCAGCATCTCCCACTGAAGCAGCAAATCTTCTTGCTGGTCTTAGCGAAGTTTCTTGTGGTTGAAAGTTGTGGTTTGGCAGCCCACAAAATCCAGCCATAAGATACCTAGAATGGCCGCATGGTGTGAACAGGAAGTCTCCTATAAGCTTTGCCTCTTTGTTCAGAGATGCTGAAGCACTTTCATGGGTTCCCTTTGCACCTCCAGCTTCTTGCAAATTGCAGATCGGTGGCCCTGGCAGCTTGCCGGCTTCACAACTGGCTTAAGGCACCACCACTTCTACAAAAAAAAAAAATAAATCCAAGTATTTCTTGTTGCCTGTGAACAGGTACTTCTGTTGTGTTGCTGTGGTGCTGAGGCTACCCACGGAGAAGAATGACTGCCTGGGCAAACCACACTGGCTTTATACAGGAGTGAAGCAGTAAGCACCCCAAGGCAGCAGCTTGTCCTGGAGCAGTGAGACGGAAGAGAACAGTCATGCACAGGGCTGTCTGGGGACAAGCTGTGGTGAAACGAGCCCCTGGCATCCACCCTGGTGCATGAGCCTGGGATTTCCTTCTGGTGGTTTTACCTTCAGCTCCCAATCCCAAGCAGTGAAACGGGGCTTTCCTCTCTTTCCCAGGCACCTCTAGATGATGGCAGAGAATTTCCATCTCGACTCTAGGTCAGCCCAGGCGGTTATTAAATTTGATCCTAATTTTTTTTTAAGAGCTGAACTAAATAGAAGGGAAGGTAAAAGCATTTCCCCTCTGCCCTGCCCTCCCTGCTGGAAGGTTAACACATCGTCCATTTCCTGCCTGCACAGATGGGAGACGCCTGGAGTTTGTCAGCTCAAATTGAAATTAACTCTCAATTCAAGTGACTTCGTGTGGGGCCCCAAGGACAGGTGGGGTGAACAGCAGCCACGGATGAGGGCGGGCAGGGAGAAAGGCAAGGGGCAGAGTGAAGCTGCCAGCTGGCCCTGGGGATTTTACCCTGTAAATGTTGAGGTTTACAGGAGAGGAAAGAGAAATGAAGGGGAGGAGAGGAGAGGAGAGGAGAGGAGAGGAGAGGAGAGGAGAGGAGAGGAGAGGAGAGGAGAGGAGAGGAGAGGAGAGGAGAGGAGAGGAGAGGAGAGGAGAGGAGAGGAGAGGAGAGGAGAGGAGAGGAGAGGAGAGGAGAGGAGAGGAGAGGAGAGGAGAGGAGAGGGGAGGAGAGGAGAGGGGAGGAGAGGAGAGGGGAGGAGAGGAGAGGGGAGGAGAGGGGAGGGGAGGGGAGGGGAGGGGAGGGGAGGGGAGGGGAGGGGAGGGGAGGGGAGGGGAGGGGAGGGGAGGGGAGGGGAGGGGAGGGGAGGGGAGGGGAGGGGAGGGGAGGGGAGGGGAGGGGAGAAGGAGCTCTTATGAGGAGCTAATCTCACCTTCCATGTGCTCTAAAGCATTTAAATAGAAATGAGCAAACATAGGTAAAAAAAGTCCTCTGAATATTTGCTTATCTACAAGAATGAATTTGCTTGGTCTGGGCTGTGCCGTCTCCTGTGTTTGCTTTCTGCAAATATCCAGCCCTTGGGTTTTACCTGTGCAGACCTTCAGGGAGAACCAGTCACAGTCTTGTACACACAAATTAGTGCAGAGATGAAATGGCTGCTTCCAAACGCTAGGCAGGGAGCAGGACCCAGCAAACCACCCTGAGCAGCCATCCTGCCACCACAGGCTGCTGGGGAACAGCCTCACAGTGACATGTTTTTAGAATAATCACAGATTTTAAAAACAGGTTAAATAATTGTAACTTGCCATCTATATCTGAGGACATTGCCTTCCACTCCCAGATATGCCCTATGAAGGAAAACAGGAAGACAGGTTTTCTTTGTGTGAAGTTTTGACTTTGCTTCTGCACATGGGGGTATGAAAATTGATGTATGGGTGTGTTCTTGTGTACAGGTGTGTTGGGAGGGAGACACAGAGAGCTCTGTGTGTTTGCAGGGTTTATATGTGTGGCTGTGGCCTGGTGCATGGTTTTATAAGGTCAGTAAGGTCCTTTGCTGCTCTGCAGGCTACTCTAGAGGGAAACCTCTGCCTGGCTGTGGCCAGATGTGAGGGCCAGGTGACGAATGTTTCTGCTCAGCCCTTCTGTCCTGCTCTTGGTGATTCTGTTTGCAGACTCCTAACTCTCCATAATTCCTGTCCAGTTGACCCAGTCAGTCTCCTATTTCTATCTCAGCCAGTGGCTTGGTGCAGATGTTGTACTGCAGTGGTGGGCAAAACACTAGCTGTCATTCAACCCTGCACAGCTGGCACTGTCCTGCTGGGATGAGGACATGGGACATGGTCTTGGTGACCCTAAAGACCTGTGCGGCCAGTGAGAAGTCTCCATCCCAGCAGTACTTCTCCTTGTTCCCCATATACGGGATCAGCTCAGGTCCAGTTTGGTGAGACAGAGCAAGCTGTCTTCAAGTAGGTATTTCTCTCCTATACCAGGGGACATAAAGCTTTGCAGTCTTTTTTTCACTGGTTTTGAGGTCTGTGAAAAACCAAAAATATCTGGTCTGGATAGCGAACCCTGCTGTGGTGGGGGATGCTGTGAGTACACCGGGATGCAATGGGTGTGCTGCCTTGGAGCAGCCCTGTACTACAATGGAAAGAGGATGCTAGGCAGCTTTGTGATCTTTCCCCAGAGCAAAGGGAGCCCACAGGGAATGGAGACCCTCACCTCTGGTATGGGACAACAAGAACGGCATGTTCAGTGGGTCCTCAAGGTGCCTCTGAAGGATGGGTTAATGGTTAATGTGTGCCTGTTTACCCTGGTGGTGCAAAAATCTAGGATCCCTGCTTTGCCTTATCAGTGTCAGCAGTAGTGTTATAGGGTCAGGATGACCTGTACCCACCTCCTGTGCTCCTCATCAAAGCCACAGGGTGATTTATTTCTTCAGCTCACCACCTGTTCACATTTTCTGCAATTCTTCTATGTAAATCATGACACTGATTAATAACACTTAGCACTTTCCAGCTCCAAAGCACATTGCAAGTATTTCCTAATTAATCCTCACAACAGCCTCACCGGAGAAGGCAATGTGCCACTGTCCTGACTTCCCAGGCTTGCAGCATTCTGGCGGACAGAGGTGGAAGTGTTCATATGCACATCATTAGCCCCACGCTGCTGCCGCTTAATGAGTTTCCTTGCAGCAGAAGGGAACATCACACAGCATGGTTTGAAGCAGATGGAGTTTGCTTCCATGCCACTCTGAGAAGATGGAGAGTGGTGTAGTTCCTCAGCTTGCTGTCTCTTTGTGGGGCTCTTGGCCAGCAGCAGGAGGAGGGTGCCTGTGGGTGCATTCCCTCCTTTGGTGCACTGGTCCTACAGGTCCCATATGGATGCAGTCCAGTGGGTGCAACAGTGGCTTCAGGGGACTTGAAGAACCAACTCTACTTCTAACTCAGGAGCAATCTACAGGCAAGAAGTAGAAACCACATAGGCATGAGCAACAGTCAAGAAATAGTTAATAGCCTTCTCATGGAGACATGCTATGAATTGTCACCTCCTGGCAGATGCTGCAATGGCCTAACTCATGCATACTCTTGTATCTTTTGGAAGAGTGAGCCCTGGAAGGGGTTAAAATGAAGAATTTTGCAACTGCAAGCTAGGGGCATGAAAGAGATCATTTTTACCCAAAGCAATTTCCCTGATAGAGCACTTTCACATCTCCTCTCTGCTATTAAGGCAAGTAATAATGGCTGAACGTCAAGTTCATACCTGCTTTCTTGGTCCTGCTTTTCCTCCTGCTCTATACTGCAGCCAAGTCATGAACTGGTTGCTGGAGACGTCAAGTCCCAAAGTACATCCCTTGGCCTCCTCACAGAGCGCAGCAGCAGAAGGCAGTGAGGACAGCTCTGTAGGACACTGACCTGGGTGCAGGTGTGCCTGGTGGCTTGTGGTATCTTCTGCACCAAGCCTGTAAGTTTTACACCTGCGATTCTCACCCGTGCAGGGTAGTTGAGAGTAGGGGGGGACCCAGCTGCCTTTCTGCCACCTCTCCTGCTGTGGCGCATTGCTCCACGCACTGAGCCCTTTGCTGTGCACCCTTTCCTTGGCGGCCCTGGCTTGGCATTTACCTCCAGCACTTCCCAAAGAGTTGTGGCAGCTTCCCCGTTGTGGCAGCTTCCCCCTGCTCCCTGGCCTTTGCCCCTTGGGCTCATAAAAGAGGCTCACAGGGTGCCCTCTTGACTCTTGTAACACAGGAGCACATGTCTTCAAAAAGCCAGGCCTTGGCAATATCCCCTGGGCCTGCCGCTGGCTTTCCTTCCCCTGCTCTCACAGCCCACCTCAGGAGAGCTGTAAGTTTGGCAGGAGCTGCATTATTTCCATACCAACCCCGTCTCATGTTTCCCCTGCCACTAGCTTAAGTGTCACCCCTTTCCACTGGCCCCATAGCCTCCCCCACCTCACCTGCCCTTGTTGCTGCCTGTTGCTCACTCCGCCAGCCTTTCCAGGCAGAGCTGGGTCTTCAGCTGCTGTAGACATACCTGACAATGGATTCTCAGGTACCCCCTTGTGCCCACACTGCCCTCTGTGTACCCACATGCACACACACATATGAATGCAGAGACAGGTCCCTGCATACCCCTGCTGATCCTTTTCATCTCACCACACTTTTTGGAAGGTATTTGGCAGAAAGGAAAAGAGTTGCTTCCTACTTGCACCCACTGGGTTCTGGGTGTCTGAGTAAACCTGCCTTTGTTTGGAGGATCTCGAAGGCTCGGTATTCATTAACCCCACCAGAGACTTTCCTGGCAATTATTTTTTAATGGGCTGAAAAATTCTCCACCTAACGCTGCTTTCTTCAGAACAAGCCTCCAAAGCTGCTGCTCACCCTCTTGATGTTTCTAATCATTATCTCCTGCATTCCTTTAGCTGTTTTAGAAACCAAAGCCAGGGAAGAAATTGGAAAGTGTTATTATTTCATTTGGGTTAAACTGTATCGCTTCAAGTTTCACTCCCCCTGGGCACGATAATCAGCATATCTGATCAGCAAACATCTGCCAAAGCCACCCGCTCACGCCTCCCGGGAAACTCAGGGAAGAAAAAACCAGCAAGACAAAGTCACTGACGTCACCTCCCGCCTTTTGCTCTTTCCCCCCTGAGTTTTATTTCTAAGGGACATTTGCATAGAAAGAGGATCTTTGTTTCTGAACATTTTGCCAGCTCCTGCTGCCGATTCCCTCCATCTGGAAGCTTATAATCCTTTTCCCTGTGGTCTCTGCGGAAACTGGAGCTTCATAAGTGTTGTCCCTGAAGCCCCCAGTCCTATCCCACCACCAGAAGGTCCCGCGACCTCATGCATTGACCATATCACCCTCAAAATCACCCAGCAAAAGGAGTTTGGGGCAGCAATATGGGATACCTGTGGTGGAAGCAGGTGCTGGCGCTGTGGTCTCCGCATGCCCCCTTGCCCATCCTGTGTCTCGGTTTCCCTGGGCAGAGCTACGCAGGTGCATATGAGCTTCAGAGAGCATTTGTGCGGATTAATTACCACCCATAAAACTCTGTTAACACGTGAAGAGTGACACTGATGCATAAACAACAAGACTAATTTGTACAGTGCTCTGGGGGAATGAGGTGCTAAATTAGTAATACAGCCATAACAATACATCAGGCATTGCTGGCGCAAAGGGGAAGGCACCTATAGCACATTACGACCACTTCCTGGACAGCCTGGAAAGTCCCTGGACACTCAGCCACCTTCTCCCACTGCCTCTGCTGCCTGGCCCCCAACAGACCTGCTGACTTTATTGGTTAAAAGGAGATCTTTACGACTCAGCTGGTCAAAAGTTGTCTGGGTTTTTTTTTTGTGGGCTTTTCCCATTTTCCCAACTCATGTATGAATTTATTCTGTTTTGTTTTGTTTGTTGTTTTTTTTTCTCAAGAAGAAAAAGGAGGAGAAAGGGACAGACTTTCAAAGAACACTCTTTGGTAAAAAATTTCATTTCTTCCATTAAAAATCAAGACATTTTTATGTTTAGCTCTCTTCCAATGGAAGTTTTTAAACAAAACAAAATATTCCCAGGGAAATAATATCATTTTCTCGTTTGTCAAAAAGGCATATTTTTTTCCCTGCATCCCTACAAATAAGATTGAGATGAAAAACATCTTGGATTTGTAAGAACTCTCAGTGTCATGTGGAGGAAGGGAAGCCACAAGAGCATCTTCCCTTGAAGAAATGAATGCTGTGGTAAGGGAGATAACTACCAGGATAAATCCTAAGAGACTGGGGGGGGGGTTGGTGGTGGGGTTTTTTTTTGTTTGTTTGTTTGCTTGTTTTTTAAATCTAGGGTCTCCAATGCAACCTCCTTTAAATCAGCATGAGCACGGACAGATTCGGAGCTGCAGGCTGTGTGTCAGTGTTTGTTGCATTAGCCAAAATACATGGAGTAAAACCTGCCCCTCCATGCAGCTGTACCTCCTTGGGCTATATTGTCAAAACCCATCCCATTACCTACAAAACTTGTGCTTTGCAAATCAGGAAGGATGCTCTGGCTCCTGGCATTTGCAGATATTACCTGGGAAGAAAGACCACTTCTGGCCTTGACCCATGGGGAAGCCTCCAGAACAGGAGGCTCAGAAGAGAAAAGCAATTCCTTTATAGGGTGTTATAATTGATCTGAAGTCACAGGAAGCAATTAATGTGGAGCCCCATGATATTGCTTCAAAACCAGGATGGATTTTCAAGCTCATAACAGATAGAACCAAGAAAAGGCGTCCAGCAGAAATTGTGTTTTGAATGAATGAAGCTCCTCCTGTAGCATTTGCAAGTGCAGCTGGTTTTCAGACAGATTTTTTCTTCTTTCTGTTGAAAATGCCAAACTGTTGAAAGCAAAACAGCTTGTGAAAATGCGTGGATTGTGAGGAAATTTCATTCTCACAGAAAGAAAAGAGAGGAAGTGGTCAAAACATCAAAATGCTTGTGTATAATACACTGTAATGTATATAAAATAATTTAATAGTAATGGGTAATTAAAATCAGGACAAAACATTTTGATTTTATCCAACTGTGCTGAGTTGAATGACTCAAAATGATTAAATTCCAGTTCACAGGGAAAATTCTGCCTTTGTTTTCCTCTGTTTTGGAACGAGGACTGTTTTGAAACACTGGACTCTCCTGAGGAGGAAACTCTGAATTTCCTCCCAGCAATAGCTGCTGGGGGATATGGGCTGGTCTGATGGAGGAGGGGAATAGGGGTCCACACCAGGGAGCTGGGCAAGTCTTGGGGTGAATTCCTATGGGAAAACCAGGTGTAGGGCAGAAACGCGTTCACAGAAACATAGAATCATAGAATCTGCCTGGAAAAGACATTTGAGATCATCAAGTCCAACCACACCCATCATCTGCTAAACCATGTCCCTCAAAAACTCCTCTACCTGTTTTCTTAAACGTCTCCAGGAATGGTGACTCAAGCACCTCCCTGGGCAGCTGTTCCAATGCCTGACCACCCTTTCCTAATTCTTCCTAATATCCAGTTTGAACCTCCCCTGGTGCAACTGATGGCCATTTCCTCTTGTCCTATCACCTGTCACTTGAGAGAAGAGATCAGCACCCACCTCGCCAAAACCTCCTTTCAGGCAGCCACAGAGAGCGATGAGGTCTCCCCTCAGCCTCATCTTCTCCAAGCTGAAGAACACCAGTTCCTTCAGCTGTTCCTCATAGGACTTGTTCTCCAGCCCCTTCACCAGCCTCATTGCCCTTCTCTGGACGCACTCCAACACCTCAATGTCCCTCTTTTACTGAGGGGCCCAGAACTGCACACAGTACTCGAGTTGTGGCCTCACCAGTGCCCAGTACAGGGGTACAATCACCTCCCTGGTTCTGCTGGCCACACTGGTTTTGATACAGGCCAAGATGCCATTGGCCTTCTTGGCCACCTGGGCCACTGCTGGCTCATATTCAGCCAGTTGTCAACCAACACCTCCAGGTCCTTCTCCTCCAGGCAGCTCTCCAGCCTCTCTTCCCCAAGCCTGTAACGCTGCCTGGGGTTGTTGTGCCCCAAGTGCAGGACTCGGCACTTGGCCTTGTTGAACCTCATCCTGTTGGTCTCAGCCCATCAATCCAGCCTGTCCAGATCCCTCTGCAGACCCTCCCTTCCTTCAAGCAGATCAACACTGCCACCCAGCTTGGTGTCAGCTGCAGACTTGCTAAGGGTGCACTCGATCCCTTCATCCAGATCATTGATAAACATATTGAACAGGACTGAGCCCTGGGGAACACCACTGGTGACTGGTTTCTAACTGGATTGAAGTTCATACCCCACCACTCTTTGGGCCCGGCCATCCAAACAGTTTTTTACCAAGCAGAGGGTGTGCCTGTCCAGGCCAATGGCAGCCAGTTTCTCCAGCAGGACACTGTGAGAAAGAGTGTCAAAGGCTTTACAAAAGTTCAGGTACACCACATCCACGCTCCAGGAAAGGGTGATGAGCTAAGGTGTGCTGGACCATAGGGACTACATTAATGGTGTGCATTGAAAATGTAACCTAGGACCTGTGTGAGCTGGCTGGGCTAGTGACATCTCAATGCACAGTGGTTCCCAGTGGAAGGCCATTTGGTTGAAAGCTCATGTGCAGCTGAGGGGAGAGCAATACATGCCAGGGTCTTCTAACAGGGCAAAATCACCTCCTTCTTCTGCTTGTCTGAACACCTCCTCTGCTCCTGGGGTACTCTACTTTCTACTGTGCACAGACTGTCGCTGCTGTGGAGGTCACAGCTCTGGCTGATTACTGACCCACCCCACTCTTGTTTTTCAGGGGTTATTTTAAGAGAGCAAAGACAATTTGCAGTGCTGGCGACAGAAGCAAGTTCAAATCCAGCCTCCTTTCTTATAGGCTGCTGCCAAGTCACAAGTAAATCAGAGATACTGAGTGACTGTTTTTCTCTGAGCACAGCCAAGGGAAGACAGACCTGCTTTTTATGACTGGCTACTCATTAATTAATTTTACATTTAAAGAAGTACCGCTTTCTGTTTCCTCATTGCAGGTTTTTTTTTCTCTGTTTGTTGTTTGAGAACATCAATGAATAGATTTAGGCGAATGGATTTCGAAGTGTCACTGTGAAATATAAACTTGAACCTTGCAAATATGAATTTCATTTTGGTTAATTTTTTTTTGCTTTCCCCTGAACCCCGATTAAACTATTTGCCATCCTTGGCATAAATTCATGAATATTTTTTTGCCTGAAAACTGCAAACTCTTCATCTAAAAATCTGACTTAACATAGTCCTGTAAATAACTTCATCTGCCTTTGGGCTGACTGCTTTGAGGATGTGCTGCAACAGGTAGATCAAGAAGAGGGATGTGGATGTGAAAACCTTAATACTCAAGATCTGCTTCATGGACAGGGTGCAAGGAACTGCATCCATACCTTCACATCATGCTGGCTGGGGATGTTTTGTTGTTGCACACTGGATGAGATGCGCAGGCCTGTTACTTGAGAAAAAGGCTTCTCCCACCTCTTTTAAGAGTAGTTTTGAGAATCTTGCATCCTAAAAGGACTCTTCAGCCACTGAAGAGAGGGCAACCTTCTCTTCATGAGACAGCTGGAAATATTTGCAAACTCTCAAAATCACAACCTCATTTGCAGTAGCTAAATAATACAATTATTTAAGGGGTGAAAGTTCCCTCTTTTAGAGGAAAGATGGGGTTTGGCTGGTAATCCCTTTGCCAGCCCTCTTATGACAAAATGCCTTCTTAAATACTTCTTCCATCACTGTTTTCACTTACAGGGCCTCTTTGGATCACTTTTCTTCTGATAGTAAAAAGATGGGATTTGCATGGCCACATTCAGAAGTTTCCAGACCTCCTGTACCTGAGCTGGGGATAATGGACTTCTCTTATTGCTGGTGAGACAAAACTATTTCTTTATTTCCCAAGGCAAAGTTTCTTTCCTGCTCCATCTCCAAAATACATGGTCCATGCATGCTCCAGTGGGAGCCAGAGCCTCTCCAAGGGCTTCCTGTGTAGCACGACAGGACTGCCCTGGAGAAAGCGGGTCCTGAAGCAAGCAGATGGCAGCCCTTGGATGAAGGCAGAGCTGCTCCCAGCTCTGTCCCCCTCTCCCAGCCTCCCCATGCCCTACTTGCACCTTGTGCTTCTCCCTGAGCAGCTGGCAGTGCCCACCCCGGTGCCCCTTCATTTGGCTCTCCTGTTACTTTTTGTTGTTCTTCACATCCACTACAATTTATTTTGATCTGAACGTGATAAAGTCCACATATGAGCTTTTTTTAAAAGCTGCATATTTGTGGAAAGTAATACTTAGCCAGACTCATATTCCATCCTTAACACAAATCTAATCCAGATACAAGCCAAACAGCAGGACAACAAATGCTTTTAAGACTTACTATGTTTCTAGCATCACCACTTTAATTGAGGAGAGAAGATACCAGCTTTTTTAATTGCCCCATACCTGCTGCCTGGCCCACCCTGGGCTCCCCAGTCTCCATTTCCTCTTTTAGGGGTAAATCTGACCCTTAAAAACCCAGTCTTCCCCCCTGACTGATCCAGACTGGCCTCTCTTAAGCCAGGTTGTTGAAGAAGATGAACAGTCTCGTCTTTGTGAGAGTGTCTAAAGATGATCAGTGATTGAGGAGACCATGTTTTCAAAGAGGATTTAGTCTATTAATTGAATTTAGTCTATTAATTAATTTTCGTTTGGTCTATTAATTTTTCAGGCTTCATTCTGATCATCTCTTTGTTATCCCCTTTGTTCTCTCCAAACGTTTCTTTTTACATCTGTCTACCAAGCTGCAACAATGCTTCTGGGCTAAGAAGTGCAAATGCAATTTATGATTCCAAACTCTTCTTTGTGGAGCTCGTAAACCAATGCTAATCCATGGAGATGATTAACAAAGCCACTCTGCTTCAGCAGGGGGTTTAGAAGGGCACTGATGGAGAGGCAGCTCCTGGCTCTTGCTGTCATGTTTGAATCATTCCTAGATATACCTAGTCCAACTGAAACCACTGGGAGAGGACAGGGCTGGAGCAGATGCGTTAAGCCAGCAACTCTATTAGATAGAGTTGACATTGAGCCACCTATCCTCCAACAGAGAGGTTGCAGAGTTATTGCAATGCCAAGATACTTCCCTGTTTTACCCTTCCGCTCTCCCACAACAAGACTTTATGTCTCCGAGGAGCCCCACCACATTAATAAGTCTTGTTTTTTACTGGTAGGTTATCTGGAAGCTACTTCCAGTTCCTTTCCCTGCTGGCCACTTGTTGATCTTCTCCTGAGCTTGAGCAGAGCTCTGGTCTGAGTCGGACCAGAGTCACTGCAAAAAACTATTATTCATTAGACTTTTCAGTTTTGCACATAGAGATGATCCTTCGTCTCAGGAGGATATTGCAGGACAGCAAAAGACTCGCGAAGGATGATCAAAGGTGTGGAACAGTCCCCTCCTGACAAATGCATGAGCACCTTTGCTTGCTCACGGTGCAGGAAAGGGGTATCTGGAGAGTATGTGGTAGAAGAAATGGGAAGGTGACAGGAAGATGTGTGAGGATCAGAGGACACAACAGATTGCTAGCAGGTGTTCAAAAGAAGCCTAGGAAGGTGGTTCCCCATGCAAGGTGTGATAGACTTGTGGAACTGGCTGCTGCACAATGGTGTGGATCCTAACTCTTTGCGTGATTTAGGGAATGGCAGGAGAAATTCCCAAAAGAAAGAGTTCTTCGGTGTCTGTAGCTAAATAGATGGAAACAACCTGCGGCTCAGGGGTGGGGAAGGTGCTGGGAGGATTTATTTATGCTTGCCTTGATCTTACAGGCTTTCTGGGACACCGGGGAAATGGGTGCTTGGTCCTACCCAGCATGCCCCTGCCCCCATCATTTCTAGGCTGCATCCCCTGTACTGAGAAGCATCTGGCTGGAGCTGTGGCAGTGTGGACACAGCAGAGGGCTGCGGCTGAGCTGACCTCCACCAAGCACTGATTCCTTCTGCGTGTACTCCTGGGTACGAGCGCCATGCTTAAGGGGACTGAGTTAGGACACCTGCTGGTTCTGTGCTCCAGTCCCGTGATCCCTCCCATGCCCGATCCCTTCAGACTACTTAAATAGGATACAGACTTTTTCTAACGCATGGGACCCTGCAGGATCTTCTCTTGTGGAGTGTCTTCAGACACCTTCTGAAAGGTCCCAGCATGAGCAGAAACTGCAGCCTGCTGCAGGCTCACATACAGGTGTGAATTCAGTGCTGCAAAAGGACCTGTTCCTGCTCAAGCATATTTGGTTTTGATCCAATTTCGAGTGCCCATCATTCAGCTGCAGGATGGCACTCAGCTGTGTTTGCAAGCTGCATTTTGAGTGGGTGAGAGAGGAGGAAAAGCAGTCTCACCTGCTTGTTTCCTGCATGACCTTTCCAGCCTGAGGCTTTGCCAGCTTAGATCTGTTCAATGATCACTTCCTCCCACACCTTCTCCCTGTAACATTTTCCTTTCACTCCCGTTCTTTCCAGGCAGCACTTTGTAACCCTTCCTGCCTCCCTATCCCACATCTTCCTTTGTTACCAGCCTCACAAATGATCTAATTTAGCAACCACCAAACCCTTGAACACCAACGTGCTCTGTGATTTACAAACCACACTGCTACTAATGAATTCCTTGCCTGATGTTTTCTGAGACATTTTGGGTAGCAAAGCAGCTATGTATCACAGATCAGTGTATTTTTTCTCCTCATTTTTAAGTTTCAGAGGACTGAGGGATTTTTGAGAGTTCCTCAAAACAACTGCAAGTGTTTTCAGCTGAGAAGATAAGCTGGACTCAGAGTCGTGAACATGAGATCTCTGTGTATTCACAGAAGTTAAATGCCGGCTGCAGGAGTCTTTCTCATCTTTTTTGGGATTGTAAGCGATGAGCTGCTACAGAAGTAGAACAAGATCTAATGCCCTGAGACAGACAAAACCAGGCTGTCCTCTGTGTGTGCCCAGAAATATGCTGGGGAGCAAACAGACGCAGTCTTGGGAGTCTGTAAGAAAGAGAGCTGAGCGCTTTCTCAATTCATGAGAATCCATTTGCAGCTGAGCAGCCCCTTCACTTCCCCCTTGTGGCATCTATGACCTAGAGCAAGCAGACACTTGGTATTTGCATGCAGACACCTGTCCTGCAACAGCTCCTTGGCTGAGTGAGACCTGGTACACTCAATTCTCCAGCAGGAGCACAAACAGCTCATGCACTGCTGTCCCTGTGGGCCGTGGCTGGCGTGGGAGCTGCGCTGCACAGCAACAAAATGGCAATTGAGCAATGGCTTCTCTGCTCTCCTGGATTTCCATCTTTCCATCAGTTTGGCCATGGCACAGACAGCTTTCTGGCAGCAGGGAGGTCTAGGAGCCAGAGAGGCTGCAGCCTGGAAGGGATCTTAGCACCATGCCTTTGACTACCCTTTTCCCTAGGAGAGGTGGCTTGCTGACCTCTCCTGAGTTTACAGAAGGACAGGGACAGCATTTTCCTGTTTTCCCAGGGTCTAGATGAGTGAATTTGAGAGCACAGCTGTCCACCATGCAGGAAGCCCATATGCTGCGCTGTAGAGTGGAGAGGGATTTATCCGGATAGGTTCCTGACTTTTGTTTACAGTAGAAAGGAAAGACAGATGATTCGCCCTGCACCACAGCTCTGCTCTCTCTCTCTAGAGATGACTGTGGGGAAAATGCAAATCCAGGGGTTAGAGCCAGGCTGGCTGGTGCAAGGGCACTGTAGGACCAGGGAGACCCTCAACAGTGTCTGAAACCTCAGCATATGCTTCAAGCCTGGAGGAGAATCACGCAGACATCTCACATTTTAGCCAGCCAGGCCTTGCACAGCAGAAAGGGCACTGCATATTTTTACAGGGCTGAGTTGAAGATTCAGCAGCTGGGGTTCCCAAGGATATGATGTGAGATGCTGTGACTCCCCTCCCGCCCTCCCACAGCTGAACTAAGATACCACAGTGCCTGACTGCATCCCTCCTGCAGAGCTGCCCTCACAGGAGCCATCCTCTCCTCCAGATCCCCTGTTGCTCTGCCCAAGCGTGTCCGAAACACCAGGAAGCCCTAAGCTGTCCTTACATGCGGCAGAGACCCTGCAAAGGAGCAAAAAACCTGGAATGATGTGCTCGTCATGCTCTTTACCACAGAGCTGATCAGCTAGGTGCAAGTTCAGGTGCCACCAAGCATCATCCACGGGTGTTTCTGGTGGTCGGAGAAGTCCAGGAACCAGAGGCTGGAGGCACCCTGGGGCTGATACTGCAGAAGTGAGAGGCAGCATGTCACACTAAAGCAGCCTGGTGACAATTAGTTCCAATCACAGTAAACTGTAATCACTGAATTGTTCAAGAATAATTATGCCTTGATAACAACATTACACTTTCTATTTCCTTTATTGCTGTTCTTGTTAAATATAATTACCATGCAAATTGCACAGCGTAAGCAAGCCCAGGTGATTAACAGGGCCATGGGGGCCTTGTGAGCAGACTGAGGTTACTGCAAGTACATATCTCTCTGTTTGCTTAGTTGTCTTTCCAAATTTGCACTTGGGACATCACAGAATCATGGAATTATTTAGGTTGGATAAGACCTTTAAGACCATCAAGTCCAACTGTAAACCTAGGATTCCCGACTTCACCATTAAACCATGATCCTAAGAATCACATCTACACATCTTTTAAATATTTCCAGGTATGGTTACTCCACCACCTCCCTGGGCAGCTGTTCCACTACCTGAGAAGCCTTTCAGTGAAGAAATTTTTCCTAATATCCAATCTAAACCTCCCCAGGCGTATCTTGAAGCCATTTCCTCTCATCCTATTGCTTGTTACTTGGGAAAAGCGAGCAGCACCCACCTCACCATGTTCTTCTTTCAGGAAGTTGTAGAGAACGATAAGATCTCCCCCTCAGCCTCCTCTTCTTCGGTCTAAATGACCTCAGTTTCCTCAGCTTCTTCCCACAGCCACTGTGCTCCAGCCCCTTTCACCATCTCCGTTGCCCTTTTCTGGACACACTCCAGCACCTCAATGTCTTTCCTGTAGTGAGGGGCCCAAATCTGAACACAGAATTTGAGGTGTGGCCTCATCAGTGCCAAGCACAGGGGCAAACCCACTTTTCTGGTCTTGCTGGCCACACCATTTCTGATACACACCAGGATGCTGTTGGCCTTCTTGGCCACCTGGGCACACTGCTGGCTTATGTTCATCTGTTGACAACCAGCACCCCCAGGTTTCTTATCACCAGGCAGCTCTCAAGCTACTCCTCCCCCGGCCTGTAGTGTTGCATGGGATTGTCATGGCTCAAGTGCAGTACCCAACACTGAGCTTTGTTGAACCTCATATAGCAGGCCTCTGCCCATCAATCCAGCCTGTCCAGATCCCTCTACAGAACCTGCCTACCCTTCAGCAGATCAACACTCCTGCCAGTTTTGTGTTGTCTGCAAATTTAATGAGTGTACACTTTATCCTCTCATCCAGATCTGAAATAGATATTAAACAGAACCTGCCCCAACACTGAGAACTGGGGAACACCACTTGTGACTGGCTGTCAATTAGATTTAACTCCATTCACCACAAATCTTTGAACCTGGCCATCCAGCCAGATTTTTCCCACCAAAGAGCACATCAATCCAAGCCATGAGTAGCCAGTGAGAATGCTGTGTTTGCGTGACATCGGGGCTCTGAAGCAGTCTCAGCTCTGAGAAGCGAGGAAAGACTGAGAGACATGGCTTCAAGCTGACCAGGTATCTTCCAGCAGGCCCAGAGTGGGTTCCTGCTGTGGTGACCTCTAAGTGCAGTATGGGACAATCGGGGTTCTGACTTCTCATAGCTGACGTTCAGGAGATGACTGGCCCGTGAGTGCCCCAAGTAAGGTTTTTCCTGCCATCTAGTACCCCATGCCAATTCAGTGCCTATCCCTCAACCTCCATCACGGTGTCTGGGCACCTACTGAGCTCTGTGGGCTCATACGGCTTGTGATTCATCAACACACTCTTCCAGCTCTCACCATGCAACTACCTGCACAGGTAGGAAGTTGAAGATGCCCTTTTGTTCCTTCCTCCCCCTCTCATCAGCACATACAAAGATATCTGAAGGATGAGAACGGGAAGTCAGAAGAGGATCTGTTAAACATAATGAAGTGGAAAAATACAACAGAATCTGTTGAAGAGTATTCCCTGGAGAGGGCTGGAAGTGTTGTCACCTGAGTCAGTGAAAAAACTGCCGAATGAGCCCGCAGCATGGAAGGATGATCTGATCTCACAAACGCCCCGTGAGACAATGACAGCTCCTTGCTGCAAGGGCTGGGAGCTGGGATGCTCAGCACTGGGGCCTTATGTGGGCTTAGCCCTTCCCACGGTCTCCTACCGCCTCATCATCTGCCCTCTTCTGAGGCATCTGCCCTCCTCTAACCCATACCGGTGAGTGTCAGTACCTCACCTTTGTCTCAGGGCTGCAAAACAGCCCCCTAATTCTTTCCATCACGTCTCTACTGGACCAGCACCTGTCAGAACCTTGCTGCTGAAGGTCTTTTTGACTCCACTGCAAAACCAAGACTGAAAACTGGAGCCCTTGCCCAGCAGTCATCCCTGGACTGCAGCTGGGGCAAGGACAGTGTGGGAGGCAACCTACTTTTCTGATTCTCTGGGCCATCTATTTTCTCTCTGCCTGCTTTTAGTCAGCTGAAAAGAGCAGGTCAAGAGCACTTACCTGCTGTGCTTCCTGGTGTGGCCATGAGACCTATCTAATTACAGGGCTCTCAGATCCTCAGATGAAAATCTCTTTCTATATATACATGCAAACATACATATGTGCACCGAGTTTATTATTATTACCATGCCAGACAATCCTTCTTCATTAGAGCTTGGAATTTGCTTTCAATGTTTTCAGTCAGATCTTTAACAATATTTAAACACAGTGGGTTTGGGAGAGTTTTGTTATTTTTAATGCAGACCAGATTTTGCTGGGATAAGAGAATGAAATTGCTCTTCATCCAGACCAACTGGCTGCCTCTCTGGCAACAGGAACCAGTAGGGTTCTCATTGCAGAATTCAGCCTGTAGACCCTTTGAAATCACAGCCAGTTTGCCAAGGAAAGGAAAGAGAAGATGAAACCCGCCTTTCCACCTGTGCCATGGCTTAACAGTCTGCATGGACCATGCTGGAGGCTCTCCAGAGTTGGGGCAAGCAGGCGCCTGCAGCTCCCTCATCTTCCCTGTGTGTCACAGTGCTCAAGGACATCAGGAACACATCTGGTGCGCGACGGGGAAAGCGTCCCCATGCTGGGCACAGCTGGAGCTGTGTGTTCACTCACAGGCGCCTTTGAACACCCAACCCTGCTACGTGGTACAGCCTCAGCTGCAGCACTGCACTGGGACTACTGTCTCTCCAGGACCTCATTTGTCATAGACAACATGTCTCATCTCAGATCCCTCACCCAGCTGGGTCTGGCATGCAGGTCCTGGAGCAGGGAGAGGCCACAGCCCTTCATTGGGAATGTGTGGGATCCAGGCGAAGGAGGGAAGGAGTTGTCTGAAATTCACATGCTGCAGGGATGGGATGGATGGGGCTGTGTCCAAGCAGTCCCGGTTGTACAATTGTGTGAAAGATAGGCTTGGACTTTCTTTGTGAGCAGTCCAAGTGCACCTAAAATGAGTTTTGTGGAAAAAAATTCTAATCAAGACAGGGGGTCCTTTTTGGGTGATTGGAAGGAGGAAAGGAAAGAGACAGAGAAGCAAAAAGAGAAAGAGAAAAAAACCAGATAGCCTTCAGATTCTCTTCAGCAGCTGAAAACCAGCCACAAGTTGGATATCAGAATAGCATTTCTTCCAAAAGTGGAAAAAAACCCTTTCCTTGTGAAATCTCTCTCCGGTGCAGAAACTCTCAGTAGAAGAGATGGAAGGAAAACCACCATCTTCCAGAGATGCCCAGGTGGAAGGGAGAGCAACTGAAGCTGAAATAAAATATCGACACCAGAGCAAACGTGCATAAATGGGCCATGAATAAATATAAGCTGGAGAGGAGAAGAAACTACCCAACCAGCAAGAGTCCTGGAACTGCCTTCTGCAAAGCAGTGATGGGGAAAGAGAGATTAAAGAAAGCACAGAGAGGCCCCCAAGACTGAATGAGCACGTTGCCTCATTTTTTGATAAGACCAGTGCTGTTGCTCATGGGAGCAAAAGCATGACATATAATTAGAAATGAGGGTGTGGAAATCATCACAGTCCGTCTGTAAGCAAAGCTTGATGAGCCCAATGCTCTAAGCTTGCTGGGAGTGGGCAACTGCCATCCCTGGTAACCAGCAGGTCAGCTAGTGGGAATTCAAGCATCTCTCAGAATGTAGTGCGATAGGGTTAAAGTGACTGTAACTGACCAGAGGCTCGAAACTCGAAGTCATTTCCTACCCATGAGTGCAGGAGGCTCTGAGGGGCTGCTGCCGTTGTGGGCCAAGCAGAAGATGTTGACAGGACTGGAGATGCAGTTCTGGAAAACTGGCAGGACTCCCAGTGGGATTTTTTTTACGGTATGACCACGTCCATGTTAGATCTTGGAGTCTGCAGAGCGAGAGGTGTCCTCAGTAGTCCCCTGCAACGTGGCAGAGAGGGAGCCACTCCTCCACCTTTGCTTTCCAAACCACTGCCTTCCTTGGCATCATCAGTTGAGAGAGCTGCCATCCACTGGAGGCTCTCTCCTTCTTCTTGTCCTGATTATTATGATCATTACTGTCTCATTTCGAGCTGTAAATCAGAAATATTGTGCCTCGTATTTTTCCTCCCTGGGGAACGCATAACTAGGGGTGAGATTGGCTCTGAAGTTCAGTGCTGTTCTGTTGAAAAACTGCCTTGACAAATCGAAACTGTCTCACTTTTTAGAAGAAGTTTTGATTGGAATCAATCTTTCTTTCTTTTTATGAGCATAAAAAGGGAGTAGTTAAAAGTAAGATTTATTCCAAATTCATCTTATCAGCTCTGAGACATTCAATTTTGTAATCAATTCCCACAGGGGCTCCACCAAGAAGCCCATATTCAGAATCAATCTTGTATTTCATTAGGTTATTTCTGGTGTTAAAAAATAAGATTGATTCTTACTTTATGTTATAGTGCTACAGCAATTTATTTTTTAATGATATGAGGTAAGAATCAATCTCTGGCTTCTTTTTTTTTTTTAATCCTGCTTTTCCTGCATTGGTTTCATTAAAGCCAAGAGAATTTAGTAAGTTATGAAGGATTTTCAAATTATTCTTGTGCAAATTTAGACCTTGTTGGTGCCAGTCTGTTGCTTATGGGATCTGCAGTGCACCAAGAAGCCTGATGAAAGGCACAATCTCCCCTGTCCTGGGATTTCAGCTGTGCACTCCAGAAAACTGCCGCAAGCATCATTTCCCGCTGGCCCAAAGCCATTTGAGCCAGAAAGTGAAGTGCAGATTTTGCACTTATTTTGCAGCAGTGTGAAGTCTCCAGGTTTCAGACTCCTTGATCCCGGCAGAGCATCACCCATTGGGAGGGTGGAGTTTTGCTGGGAGGTACAAATGTCCCCTTTCTAGCTCATCCCCATTTCAGCAGACAAGGCATTTAGACCACCTCACTTCCTCCTTGCCCATGTGCTGCTCTCCAGCTGGCATACTGATCTTCCACGAACCCCACACCACATTCAGCATTCCCAGGAGCCAGATTCTTACTTTCCTCCCCCAGGGAATCCTCTGCTGATATCCTAGAGTGGATGAGTCTTTGAGATTTCTGGCCAGGCAGCACCCAATGAGGTCAGAGAGAGGTGGTTGCTGGTATTCTGATCTCCTGCACCAGGAGGTAGAGGGAGAGCTCATCTTCCCTAGCTCTCTGTCCGCTCTTTGTGCCAGCCTGGGCAACAATGTGCATCTCAATACATTCTCTAATGCTGCTGTGATGCCACTGCCACTGTCTTCTGTGGCAGGACCTGGAAGAAGTTTTCAGGCTGGCACAGACCTCCAGCAGGGCTCTGTCAGGTACACCTGGTGCACCTTGCACAACAGATAGCATCTTTTGGAAGAGTTTTGAGTCCCATCTGCTTCCAGAACCCCACTCTTTCCCCAGTGACACTGGTTGTTAGTCTTTCCTGCAATCACAATGCCAATAATTATAAGCTATTTATAGTGAGTTGTGATTCATCACAAATGATTCATACCCTGGAGGTATTCAAGGACAGGTTTGATGAGGCTTTGAGCAACCTGATCTAGTGGAAGGTGTCTCTACCCATGTCAGGAAGTTGGAACTACCTGATCTTTAAGGTTCCTCTGGTTCATTCTAAGTTACTCAAGCAAGCAAGCATAGCTTCTTCCCACAGGCAGTTGGGAAATTACCTTGCTCATGACACTTGGACTTGGATGTCATTGTGCTGACAGTTCTCAAGATATTTTGATTCAAGTGGTGGAACTCTTTGAAGGCTCAGCCTTCTCCATTTTTCCTTTTGTTTCCCTTTGTGCCTAGAAACACAGCACAGGTTTCCAGAAATGAGGGCAATAATCCACTGGAGTAACTGACCCAGGAAGAAGTTGGTGAATCGAGAGATTCACGTGAAGCTCAAGAAAACTAACTTGCTGGCCCTGATTGATTGAGACAACCAGGACAGCCAGCCACCCTCCTGGGGTGCAGAATCTGTCTTCATGTTGCTCAGATATTCTTCACAGAGAGCAAAGGTCTGGCTCTCTCGCTATCTGGGAGCTACTGGGACAAGTTTTCCTGATTTTGCTTGCGGTGGTGGGATCCTAGCTGCTCTTTAACGTACCACTGACCAGCTAGGCTTGGAAGAATGGCGTTCCTCAGGGCTCAGCCCTGTACTTGTTCACTCCAAACATGAAGTGGTTTGAAGAAGCAGCTTAGCAGTGATAGTCAGAGCAGTAAACCTTTTGCTGTCCTGTCACCACTGGAACTCTCTGAAATCCCTGCCATAATTCTCATTTACAAGAAGTGGCCCAAATCTTAGCATCCAGCAGAAGTGAAATGTTCTCAAGGTTTATCCTACACCCAGCAGTAGAATAGCTCCTGCTTCCCAACACCAGGTGCACTGTCCCAGCTGGGCAGGTGGTTTCTCTGGGGTTGGTTGTTTTTTATGTCCCAGGCTCAGTCTTGACCTCTATGGAGGGCTGAACCCTTTTTCCTTGATGCAGTTGACTGGGAAGCAGCAGAGTTTAGTGGAACTTTTCTCCCTTCTTCTGTCTCAGGGTGACTGGCCTTCGAGTCACTTCATGCAGTGGGCACATGCTTCCAACATGCTGAGCTCCATGGCTTGACGGCACTGGGAAGGATGGAAGTGTGAGACTGTGGATTGGAAAGAGTCTTTTCCCATGGGGAAAATGGTGCCAAGTTTCATCTCACACACTTGGGACTTATGAAGCATTATTGTAGGACTGGGAAGTGCAGAGAAAACTGGGAGTGGGAGTCTCCTGTAAGTTACACACCCCAGATACGTGGCTTGTGGGGTCTGTTTGAAGCAGAGATCCCTCCAGGCTCAGTCACATGTTGTGTCCTTGTGCATGTTGCAGGTGCAAATCTCCAGTTTCATCTCTCTCCATCTGCCTGCTACTCTGGCTGTGTCCTCATGCGTGTCTTTTTCTTGTCTCTATCTTTGTCCCTATGTACATATCTGTCTGTCTGTGGCTCTGTTAGTCTTCAAAGGCCCTGAGTTCATTTGATTTCATTATCATTTCCCATCTCTTGAGCTCTATCTCTTTGTTTTTTCCTCTTTTCTCATTATAATTTACATGCGTCCTGGGTGCATGCTGGAAATGAATTGTGAATTTGATAAAGCAACCATGGCTTTCACTCCCAGCCTTGGCCTTAAAGCCCTGAACCCCTTGGAGAAAAGCAGGCTCTTCATTTTTTTTTCATAAAGGGGGAAAAAAAATTGATTTTTTTTTCCATTGCACTGGAACAGAATGAAATTCTTCCAGCAATTACTAGGAGATAATGGCTTGAAATTAAACAGTCCTATCTCACTCTCTAACTATAGGACTTTTTATTTTTTCAAACTATTGAAGACCAAGAGAATAATAATCAGGTAGGCATTAGGCATTCACACTCAGGCTACCAGGGACATGAAAGTGCATATACATGACAGATCTCCTTTTATTGTTTGTTATTAACAGCAAACCATCAAGATAGGCAGAGCTGTATGCAAATGGAGACAGACATTAGCCTTGTGCCCAGCAATACATTGCTAAATCAGCCATAGATATCAGTGTTGCCTTCCTTGTGAGAACATTTGATTGATGGAGAGCCTACCCTGCACCAAGTGGGTGGGAGAACAGCCTTCTGAGTAGAGGCACCCAGCACCAAGCACACCTCTCCCCTTACCCATGGGTGCTCTCTACTACAGTGTAAGTGCTCACATTCACATCCGCACTTTGCAACATGATGGTTGAAAGATGCACATTTAAAGAAGGGGTCTGAAGGAGGATGATCAAGTCAGGTCCTTGGCTCAGTTCTGGATTGCATGGAAATTTTTTTGACTACCAGACACCCCCGCACATGATCACACGTTTATTTCCTGCTCTCCTGATCTTTCAGAGGGTAGTTGCAGGGCCCTGCTGCGGCCATGGAGGTGGTATGCAGGGTTTGAGCAGCCTGGCAGAGCCAGAGCCAGCACTAGGCTTCCTGCTGAGCCAATCTCACTAAAATTACCTAGAAGATCTCAGCAAAAATGTAATTGAGCTGCTCTGATTTAGACACAGCTTGATGTACATGGGAAAGGGAAGAAATCCAGGAGGATGGAAGCATGACTCCTAAAACTGACAAGAGGTAAAAAAAGGTGAGAAGATGGCTCAGACTGAACATCCTGCTCCCCAGGGTGCTAAATACCCCATGCATGACCCCTACAAAAGGTTTGCAAAGATGAAGCATGGGAGTTTGAGCAGGCAGCCTCTTACAGAGACAGGGATATACACATGAAGAGAGCCCGGGATTTTCAGGAGCTGCCTACACTTCTCATCAATCTGTAAGAGGCATTTCAAAATCAGATACTGACTTCCAGAACAAGCAGAGGGTGGGGACACATCTTGTTGAAAGAAAGCTTTCTCCACCATGGCTCATGCAAGAGACTTCCAGGAGAAGGTGGTAAGGCTGGGGAAGATTTGCTCCAAACTATGATTCCATGATTCTATGAAACTGCATGAGGCAATGAACTGCCACCATCCTACCACCCACAGAAGGTGATACAGCTCACTCAAATGCATCCAGGCTTGGGAGTAAGCTCTGGTTGCTACCTTAGAGCATCGCTCACTGTCTGCCCTCATTCAGGAGCAGGGATGACTTCCTCACCTGCGACTTGTATGGAACCGAAGCTCAGGAACTGGGCATGGAGCTGGGGGAAGACTGTTACGTTCTGGATTCCTGAAAGGGCTTTTTCACCAGAAACTTGGATTCTTCTTACTTGGATGCCTTCTGCTTCAAAATTATTTCTAAAAAGATCTTTTAATAATTGCTGAAATGCCCTTCTTCAATATCTGCATGACACAGGACCTTTACTTGTAAATACCTTCACTGTATAATACTTGTTTCTTTATAATCATGATTACTAATCAAAATTATAAGGCAAATCACATCAAATACTCCCAAATTCACCAAACAATATGATATATTTTTTATTGAGAGGGACTGGCTGACGGCTTTTCAGTTTCTGGGAGTAGCTCTTTCTCCTTAGGTGGGATTGGAAGATGTCTCAGCATCTCAATAAGTGCTTCTGGATTGGCAGGAGACATGAGTGAGCTCCAGTGGCTTTCTGCAGAGCTTGCCACAGAACCATGCAGGCAAGCAGGAGCTTTGCCTCTCTAATGCAAGCTAGGATTCCTCCAGAAGGGTTAAAAAGATAACAGGGAATGCTGGGGCCATGGCTATAATTTATTTAAGCTTTCAAAAGGCTTTTGATAAAGTCCCTCATAGGAGGCTATTAAGGAAACTTGGTAACCACAGGATGAGAGGAAAAGCCAAGGCATGGATTAAAACTGAGATAAGATAGGGAGGAAAGGGAAGGAGTAAGCGGCCAATTCTCAGCAGGCAAAAAGGTTAATAGTGGAGAGCCCTGAGGTCACTCGAGGCCCTGAGCGGTTGAATATATTTATTAACACAAGCACAGAGGGGAAGGGAGCAGTGTGGCTGTGGAGCCTGCTGGGGGCTACTGCAGCGGTCCCAGTGTTGGCAGATGGAAGTGAGACATAGCACAAGTCCTATGGAGGTGTGGAATGAGGCAGGTGGTGGGTAATGCTGCATCCAGAGCTGTGATTGGGGTGGGCATATGAGCTGGGGGACCCTGGTGTGTTGCACCTGCTTGTGGGGTGTGCAGAGGGATCATGAAAGGCACTGCCCTGGATTCTGCCAGAGAAGCCAGGGGAAAGTGAGCCAGACCACATCCATCACAAAGGCACAGTGATAACGTTCATGTGGTAACAGTCCCAAAACAGAGCACAGAGGCGTCCCTTTACATCAATGGGACCAGTTTAGACCAGCTGAAGAAGTGCCCTGAACTCTGTAATTCAAAGACCCAGTGACACTGCTGAAACAGACGGAGTTTTTCACTTTTCATATCAGAAACAAGGGTAGCATCTCCTTCTCCTCAGCAAAGTAGGACCGCAGCCCTCGGGACTCAAATACTGTGTTACAGCCAAGTTCATGACTTTAAATGTTAATTGTCTAAGGGATGAATGGAATCCAAAAGAGAGATCTGAAAACACTAACTGATGAGCATAAAAAGAAATATTGGCTATTGACTCAAAGAACATTATCCATCCTGTGCAAACAGCCCCATGGAGCAAACAATCTGTGGACACCTGATTAAACAGTGTTTATGATAACTAGTTGAGAATGTCTTTTTAATTACTTTTGTGGGAGGGCATGCAGATTTGTATAAGAAGCTTTTTTTTTGTTTTGTTTTGTTTTTCTGGGCACAATCAGCTTGAAAAACTACCTAACTTGGGAAATGATTGCAAAGAAGCGTTCGGAAGTTGGGTGAAAGCTTTTGGTCTTATCTGAGAGAGAAACGACTGCAGGTTTCAAAAGGTTTCCACATTTTGAAGAATGAGCTGAAAGGAAAAGCCCAAAATGAAACAAATAATTTTGAAACTTTTAATATATAACATTTCCAAAATTATAAACATGAGGTATTTCCTAATATTTACATCAATTTGAACAATTTTCATTAACTTTCCATTCATGAACAATTTTCATCAACTTTCCTTTGAAAAGTTAGATTTAGAAAATTCCTTCTTACATGGCTCCTATCTCAAATCTGTGTAGAGATGAGCCATGTAAGGAGGAATTAGATCTCAGCAGTAAGCTCAGTCCTGGGGTTTCCTAATTGTGTTCTCCATGTTTTGAACATCCACACCCTTTTAATAGATTTTCCTAGGTTGATTATGCCATTATTTCACTGTGCATGTATAAAACTGGCTGTTCAAAGTCAACTGTAAATGAAAATTGCAGTTGTTAAATCACTGGGGTGGCTAACTTTCTGGCTTCAAAACAAAACCAGCACCCACTAATTGGCCTTTAAATAAGGATAGCGGGGAAACACTGAGACACGTCTCTGGCATCCATCGGGCACAACCCAACAGCAAAACCACCATCAGGAAAGCAAAAATCGCTTGAAAGAACCTTTGGCTGCCAAGGTCAGCAGACTGCCTGAGCTGCCAGGCTGTGGCCCAGGGGGACAATCTGGGAGACTGAGCTGTGTACACACTTTCTCTCCTCTCCCAGGTCACTTGCTGCTTGCAATGTTAATTATCCATTAAGAAAACAAACAAGTAAACCCATCTCCCTACCCAAGGTGACTCCAGAGAGTACAAGGAGGCTGGGACAGCCCTTCTCCCTGCTCTGCTGGCAGAGGGAAGCAGGCATGCCCTTCACCCATGTCCACACCACTGTTGACAGCTATCACACAATAAAATACACAAGCAAAAATTATCCAAGGGATGAACTTTTCAGCTCTGTTGTTACCTAACTTAAGATGAGACAGTCTGAGAATTTCCAGCCTTCCTGGATCTTCCTGCTTGTATTTGCTTTTGCCTTCTTCTTCATATTCACCCTCATTAGAATCAGACAGGAAAATAAGATACTAACAAAACATCGTTCAGCTCTATTTGCCACCTTGTGGATGTCGCAGCGTTTTGCAGAGATCCCTCCAAGGTGGCAGAGAGCAGCAGCAGGCAGGCTGTGTCTGCCAGGACCTCCACAGTTTTGCCACCCAGGCACTCCCAGCTGCCCCTACCTCTCACTGAACATTCATAAGCCAGGGACATGCAACCTTGGAAGATCATGTCGCTTGAGACCCCTGCAGTTGCCTGGAACTCATGGGCCTCCAGGGCAGACCACCAAATGGGTTGCCTCAGGATGCATCTCCTCTCTTGGAGAATCCTTATGTAGTTGTATTTTTTCTGACCCATAATAAGGTCAAAGTATCCAAGTCTGCCATGCAGTGGAGTTATTGTCTCCCACCAAGCAAACATTGTGTTAAGCGGAAAAAACAAAAGCTCAAAGCAGAACACCAGTGTTACCACTATACTTAGTTATATCTCCGTAACTTAGGATGCCAGTCCTCAAGAAACCTGATTAGAGAGCAGAAGATCTGTGCCCTTGGGGTGCAGCGAGCAGTTGTGCCAGTCTCCTTCCAGCAAGAGAGGCAAAGGCAAAGCAGGGAGACCAAAGCAGGTAACACTGGTTTCAGCCCTCCTGGCTGATCCTGTAAGAACTGTTTGGTGGACATCATGTAACCAGGAAACTGGAGGGCACCATCATGGGCTTTTAATGTTGTTCCCTGAATTGATGCAGAAATGTAATCAAGCATGTGCTTCTCTCACTACCCTTACAATCTTAGGCAACAGTGTTTTAACTCTGCACAAAGCTTTTTTGTTTATGCATCACCAAAATTGCCCTTTCCAGCCGAGAGAGAAATTTAAAGGAAGCTAAACAATTAAGTTTACCAAATAACTGGGTTTTTTTAATTTGTCTGCCTTGAGCTCCTGTTTGCTGTAGCAACTCTTCTATGCTGAGTATGTATCAGCTCAATGACAAGGAAACACCCACCTGTATTAGCGATAATAAAGTTTGGGATGTAAGTTAATCAAGAACAATCCTAAGGACTGGTGATATTTTGAGGTCACATGGACGAGGTGTCACAATGGTACTCCAAGAATGGGAAATTAGCTCTGTAGTGAAATGTAGGTCCTGTGCCTCACTAAGGTGACTCAGCTGACTATACCTCCTTCAGCCATCAGCATTGATGTCTCATTGTCAGGCTCAACAGAGCTGATGTGAAGAGGTGAGCATACACCAGATTAAGGGAAAATGAATTTCAATTTATCTGCAGGTTTGGAAGGGAATTTGCTCTGGAGGAGTCTCACTGGCACTGGTATGGGTTGAAAAGAGTACAAAGTTAAAAAGCAAGCTACGTGCCTCATCTCCTTTTTGCATCACTCGGCAAGGTAGCAGCCTCATTTAACATATTTATTAATGATCTGGAAGGAGAGGTAAACAGCTTGTTAATTACATTCTCCTGCCTCAGTTGGGAGGCATTGAGAATGCTGGTGCAGATTGGGTAATAATAGAAAGAGACACCAGAGATCTTAGAAAGACAGGAAGGAAAGAAGATGAAATCCCTCTTGGGCTCAGTTGAATTGCAAAATAATTTAGGACTGGGTTTTTAGCAGGAACAGTGAGCCAGTCAGGGAAAAGACCAGTGGCCAGCAAGGAAGAAAGGGTTTTAGAGCAGCCAAACATGCTCTTCGGAGGGGTGGCACGGGAGACAGCTGAGCATGAGAGTGGGTAATGTTCCTCCCACATCCTCCCACCTGCATGCTCAGGCTTCACTCTGTTGTCAGAGCAGCAAAGACGAACTGATGCTGTCTCAAGGAAGAGTTACAAATATGATCAGAAGCCCTGGGGAGGGGGGAATTGCTTCATGAGGAAAGATTAAAAGTGCTTACATACGTCAAGCTCAGTTAAATGATGTTCAGGGGAGGTGGAATAACAGCTGACAAATATTTGAAGGGCATAAATCTAGCAGTGACAGTGGGCTATAAATACAAGATAGGAGCTCTTGTGGGGTGCAGGTGTCACTTTGAGTATACATAACATCTGTCATGCTGCAGGTCGGGGAAGCAGTAGTGCCTGTATGACTACTCCACAACACCTGGATTTGAGATACTGAAGAGAAGGGTAGAAGGTGAAGTATCCATATTTATCACTATGACTTACCACTCTTAGGCAACAGCACAACCAGCTGCTGCAAGAACTGAGAGCAGGGAGGCTCCAGCCTGCCTCTTATTGGTCTGAGCTAGCTGCTTGCAAAGTAATGAGGAGGGGCAAAAGTTTCTGAGACCTTTTGGCTGTTGGGATATTGTAAGAGAGCTGAGAAAAAGGTAGGTGCCTTGGATGGTGTCAGAAGGCTGGAATTTCTGATATGGGTGTGTCTTAATGTGCTTCTGATGCCCTAAGAAACTGAGATTGTGAAGGTCCATGTTTGAATGAAACCAGGCTGAACCAAGAGAACAGCTGCACAGGCCTGGCTGCCGCCCCTCTCCCTGTCAAACAGAGTTTTTTTAAAGTCGGGGTTGAAAAATGTGGTCTGGGGATGAAGGAAAGCTCTGACATAGGGTCTGATCTGTAAGGAAAGATCTCCGCAAAACCACAAACGTGTTTTGTCAGAGAAAGTGGTGAGCAATAGGGAAACAAGAACATGCCTGTCATCGAGGGAGAGGGCTATATGCTATCCATACCTCTCCACAACTTCAGCTGGATCTTAGGTGTTTCTGCTTTGAAAAAAGTTGCTCAGGAAGTTCATTAGGATTGTCAGCAGTGATGTTGCACGCCCATTTATGGATTCTCTGGAAAAAATTTCTCTTGGCTGTAGTCCATCAACCAACATAAGGTGGAAGAAGGCTCTGGTGTTGGGACCAGGCAATGCGAAGAGAACCTTCATCTTGGCTCTGTTTGGGAGCCAATGCCTTGGTGAAGAAATGGTATCAAAAATTAAATGTCTAGAACCAAAATCCTGTCTCTGAGCCCTGGGAGTCACTCACTGACAGCCTGACACTGCAGGTCAGAAGTGACAATTCTACCAAAGGATCTCTAATGCTACCTTCCTTACCCTCCACTGATCAGGATCTTCTTCCCACTGAAGTAACAATTCAAGGGAAGTCACTTGTCAATAGTCTTTTGAAGAGAGGTTAGCTAAAGTATGTGCCTTCCAGAGAATATCCTTGTGCCAGCTCCAGAGAAACGGGCCAACAAATCTTTTTTCCTGTACTAAAAATTCTAAGTGGTTTCTTTTTTTGATACACGACACAGTAGCTTTCCTTGCACCCTGCAGGGTTCTTATGACCTCCTCATAACAGCTTTTGAACAACTCATCTGCCACTTCAGACTGAATCTGACTGTGGGATCCTCTCAAAAAAACAAGCTCTCTGTACACTGATAACTGAGAAGTGTCCTTTCAGACCTAAGTTCCTCTTCTGCAGCTTCTACTAAATACAGCACTTAGAGATTTTATGGTGCTTTTCATTTTCAAAGTGCTTTACAAACATTAGTAACACAACACACATGAACTCCACTGTCACAGTAATACCTTAATTCTTTCTCTTATCTCCTCTTCGGGCTCAGAATTTCCAGACTGACTGAAGCCCACAAGCTCTGGAGTTCTCTGACAAATAAACACCATTAAAAATAGTCTCCAGTCTTTCTCTTCTTCATCTTTTAAAAAGATTTTTCTGCAGCCCTTCATGACAATAATCCATTAACCCTGTCAGCTGCAGGGTTATGAACTGCATATGTTAATTGGCTTGAAGAGTACTGCCTTTCTGGGTTACAGCTCTCTGGAATACTCTTGCAGCAGTTTTATAGAGGGATTTCATGCAAGGACCACATCATTGTCATCCTGACACTCAGTGTAGGCATTAGATTATCCACTCTTGGAGCTAAATCCAGCTCTAGCAGGAGGCTGGAGCCTAAAAGCCAGCAAAGCTTTCTTTAGCTACCCTGAGTGTTGTGACTTGTCATTGTGCCTCTCATACAACAACAGTGAGGATGTGCTCGGAAGTCCTCCTCTCTGCTCCGTGCGTGCCATACAGTGTAGTCAGCAACACAGTAAGCAGGACTGATTCAGTATAAAGTGATCCCATCATATATCATGGAAAAAGTAAATTGGCGGTGACTTGCCCAAATGTGCCAGACTGCAAACTGCAGCAGTTCAGTGACTCTTTCATGAGCACCCTGAAGACCCCTGCAGCACGGCTGGGAACTTCCAGGAACTGAGCAAGACAGGGCTCAATTTTTTCCTTCATCCCAAGATCTACTGTCCCTGAGTCAGTCACTAGGCGTGCAGTTGAGTGTCATAGTGGGATTTCACTCTTGCTCCTTTAAGACAGGAGTTTGGCTTGCATTCCCTACAACATCCCTGCTTGTTGCTCCAGATGCTGTATGGATACACACTGAATGATTCCAGCTTAAATCTGCAAAACAGACCACAGAAATTTCAGCTGCAGTTTCCAAGCAAGGTGTGACAAGGCTAAGGAGTCAACCTTGGTTTGTGTTTCCTCTGATTACATTGAGTTTGTGGTCCTTGTGACTTTTACAGCAACAAAGCCAGGTGATTGCTAAGTGCTCTGAAGAAGCAGAAGGTCAGGTAGGAGGTCCATAGCAGGAACACGGCTTTATGCCAGCTTATGCTGGTCCTGTGTCCTCCCAACAAAGCTATCCTTTTCTGGGTCATGCCTTGCTTTCAGATTGCTGTGGTTAGCAATGATCTTTGCAGACACCTCTACAGCATCTGCCACTAATTCTGTAATGCTTGTCTGCATATTTTTTTTCTCTTTGCCCGCGCTCAGATTTCACCAACCTTAAAACACAATTTCAATTTCTTCCCTTGATTTTGTATTCAGATTTAGCAACCTGCATCTCAAATTTATGCTTAATAATTCTCCTTATCAAGCCATCAAGTAATTTTCCTCCCTCAAATTACCTCCTCCCCCACTCTCTCTGCAACTCCTCCTCCTCTTTCTCCATCTCTCTCTTGTATCTGGCAATATTTCAGACCCCTTCCGTAATTTGCTTGACTGTGTAATTGATCAGAATAACTCAGTTTTACTACAATTTGCTTGAAATCCCTTTGTTAGCAATTAGAACACTTTGTTTAAAGACAAATAAGATTTAATGCAACTCTCTCTCTTCTCTTGGCAGCCTCCCAGTCTGGTCTTTCCATGCCTCCTTGCGGCTGTCTGCTCCCTGCTACCCTATTAGACAGCTGGTAGAAAATACTCTGTCTCTTGCCTCCAGCCTTCTGCCCTCTGCCTCTCACTCCGTTGCCTCTAGCGCTGCCTGGTCCACTTTCCTCACTGATTTACCTAGGTATATCATATTGACATGGAGCACAAGATGTGCCTTCCTTCCCTTTGCTGCCTTCTCTCTTCTTAAAGATGCTCAGGCTCCCACCGCAGAAGCAAATAGATCTGAATCAGTCATCAGGACATTTAAATGGTTTTGATGAGGAAAACCTTCATGCCCAGAGGGCAAAGAAGGTTCATGTTATAAGAGAGCTCATTGGATTACAGAAGGGGTGCAGGACTGGCTAGATGATGTGCATGTGTCTACCCATACAATACATGTGTACATAAAATAGCAGTGCCTTGAATGTGCCTTGGATATTATTTCATGAAAGCCTTCAGCATCCTCAGCATACCAGAAACCTTCCCTGTGCGATAAAACCCACAGATTAGCTGTAATCCCCATTGGGAAATGGCTGTCCAGCTGTCTGGACTACTGCAGCCCTGATGCTGTCAAAGTCCAAGGCTTCCCTAGTCCTCCCCTGGCTCACACAGCCATCTACTTTGTCTGTGGCTAGCTCTAAAGGTGGTAGTCAGCTGCAAAGAGTTTTCTGTCAGGAAGGCTGTTCCTCCTGTCCACACAGTGTGGTAAGTAGAGTAACAGCTGTTGCTGCAGGACCTGTTTTTTTGTCTGAGACTCTTGCTGTGATCTTAGTTTCACTTGGTCCTGGTCTTATTATAGAGCAGATTAAATGCACATAGAATTGTGTATGCAGGGGGTACCAGGTAGCACATGGTGTCTAGGGTAAAGCAGATGATGACAGGGAGACAGGATCTGAGTTTAGACAATCACCTATGCCTCTCCTGATTTGTGCTTGATGCTCCTCTTTTCGTAGGCTTCTCTGCAGCATCCTTCTGCCCTTAAGCAGGGCCTCACCTTCCCCGTTCACATTCTGCATCACTGTGTGGTGACTGGCAGGTGACAATCATGGCAGGTCCCAGCACAGGGTCTGCATCTGGGACACAGGCTTCCCTCCAGGGACATCTCCCTCACCCCATGGATGCTTTCTCAAACATGGCTGGCCAGCTGAGAGGCAGACAGGCTGCCTGCTGCATCTCACATTTGGTGACCCAGCAGCAGAGACAAGCCTTTGTTGGTGCTGGAAGTATCACATGTACCTGAAACCTCCTGGGCTGGCAGTGCCTCCTTAGCTTGCAGCAACACCAGCACCTTTATACAGCCAGTGGCAAGCTTTTCCTCTGGAAAAGCCTCATCAGAAACATCGCATTCAGTGTCTGCCTTGCCTTGGGAAATTGCACATGCATCTGTCTGGGAGGACACAGCTGTGCAGGCTCCAGAATAGTGGTTATTTCTCCCAGGGGATTTTGGACCTAGCAACATACTTTCAATAGGCTGATGCTTTGTGTGCTGGCGGGGGCGGGGGGAGCCAGGAGGAAGGGCTCATCCAGACGATCTCCTTTCTGCCTGAGCGGGTAGCGGTGTCCATCAAAGCAACAGAGGAAATCCATGCGGTTAACGTGGTGTGTCATGGAATATCAAAACATGCCACAGGATTTCCGGCCAAAATGTCAAGTAGGGTCTCATGAAAATATCTGACACCAGAATTGCCCTCTGCCAAAAATCGGTGGAATTGCACTGAGGCTGGACAGTAAGCGCCTGTTATTTACAATCAACTCAGAATGGCTTTGTTAGCACTGGGATTTGGGCTGCTGAGCTCCTTCCAAGAACATTTCATAAACATGGGTTTAGCTTCTTGCTCTGAGAGCATTTTCTGCAGAGCAATTTGGAATCTGCAGCCGGCCCCATGCCCTTTGGCACTTCACATTTTGAACAAAGAAATGCAATGTTTTAAGTATTTCAAAACACGCTCAGAAGGTGCTGCACATAACAAATGTAGGCGACCAGGGACATAGAGTCGACAGCATAATAGGAGCTCTGAGCAGCTGCTTTAAAAGCCCTTAGCTGATTTTTAAAAACTCAGTCTAAATCAATGTGAGTTTTGGAGTTAAATGCTTAAGAAGAGGAAAGTGATATTGAATGATAGCACACAGAACACCTTGCTGCAAGCAGAACATCACGGCAGTAGACCCTTTGAATTGAAAAGACATGAGCCAGAAGGAGAACCTCGCCGCTGGTGTGGGTCTGGGGCTTCTTCTAGTGGGGGCACCTGTGCTTCACAAAAGGCAAAAGTGTATTTGTATCACGTCTGGGTTTAATTCCCAGTTCCTACTAGCTGAGATGTTTTTTTAAAGGATTCTGTTGCTTTTGTTTATATGTTTTGGATTTTTTTGAAAAATAAATGCATTAAAGAAACACACTTAGTGAGGTAGTGGTGAGAAAAATGTAGGTCTCTTGTTTCAGGATGTTTCTCAGAATTGCTTGTTTTCTCTCATGTTGCTGCTGCCATCCCTCACCACCACCAGCTGCAAGCAAAGTTCTTTTCCTTAAAAATGTCTTTCTAAGGAAAATGCTTACTGTCAGAGTATGAAACCTGTTTGTCAAAGGATCAGTGTACTCCTTGGGTTGAAAGACGTTTAAGTTGAGATACTCAGAAGACAGTCAGCAGCTCCATCTGTCAGTTCTCTACAATGTCTGGAACCCTCATGGCTCGCACCAGACCAGGAGGGACACAGTACCGCTTACTGCTGTCCGGGGGATCTTGGGCCACAAATATCTTGGCACTGCTGGCTGAGACCCTGGCACAACTATTGTGCAATTCTCATCCTCTCAGATGGCAGAAATGCTATATGCAAGGTGGAATTCCTTTCCGTGTTTGAGCAGCTGCAGTTTTTCCATGGTAAAATGCGTTCTTGGAAAGCAAGCAAGATGCAGATGCTGGTGGAGGCTAAATGCGGGCAGATGTTCTAAGGTAAATCTTCCTGTGTCATCTCAGTCCCTGTGAGCTTTCTGGGGTGGATTTCTCTGGAAGTTCAGGAGAAGAGCCTATATTTAGCCCCATCCCATACTGAAGTAGGTTAAGTTGACATTCATATTTCCTTGTACCAGTGGAGGTCAAAGCCACATGGCACCTCTTCCTCCCAATCTGATGAAGTAAAACATTTGGGTAAAGCCAGAATGGCTGTCACAGTTGATGGCTGAGGGTAGTTAATCCCAAGCCCAGTTGTCAGTGGGCTAAGTACACTACATGCCTATTTCTTGATACATACTCTGCTGGTCTTCAGTCTCAGTGCAGGATGTCTTTTCTGATGTGAATGTAACTGTCTCTAAGCTTGTATTAGAATTCTGCGGTCCAACCCTGGCATCCCTTCAGACTCCTTTTGCAGGGTGGAAACCCACATGGCCTCTGTCTTGTGCTCTCTCTAGCTCTGCCAGGCTGCAAGGTGATTGGGGAGGAAAAAAAATGCTTCTATTATTGTACTCTTCCCTACAGAACCTTGAGACCCTGCAGCATGAAACTGTGCCCTATGTTACATGTCCTCTGCAGAGCTTCTGGCTGGTCAGGATAGGCCTAGTGTAAATTTGGCCAAAGGAGACAAGATAGCAAGAGTCAAACGGGCAGAGCAAGCAATTTGTGCTGTAAATACCAGTCACTGGAAAACATGCAGATGAGATTCAAATTCTCTCCCCCATTTGCAATATGAGCAGTCATCACTTGCACTCTTCTGTCTTCCCTCTGCTCCTCAGCAGGGTCCAGAGGCCAGTTATGAAAAGTTTCTGTCCTTGATCCCATCCCGATGTCTCCCAGTGCAACATCACATTCCTTCTGCCCGCGGCTTGAGATCCCTTGGCTCAAGGGATAGGAATCCGGAAGGCTGATGTGTGCCTGTGTTTATTTTTTACACACTCGTGCTGTTTTATGGTGTTTTTTGTGGTTGAGAGGTCAACTGGGAGCAGAAATAATTTGCCTGCCTTGGGAAAAGCAATGTATCCATTAGCTGTTTTGGCTTCGGTTGGAAATGCTCTGCTCCTCCCTCCTCCTTGCTGGAGAGGGAAGGCATCTTCAAACAGCCCTGGGGCCAGTGGAGTGCTCGCTGCATCCAAGTTGTGTCTGGCAGAATCAGACACTACCTCTGGGATATGCCATCAGAGCAGCTCTTGGTGGGTCAGCAGAAGCCACAAGCCTGGGAGCCCCAGGCTTGGAAAACAGCAGGAAAGACGCTGCTAACCTAATAGGGAAGGGGTTCTGTCCCAGAAGTGTTGTGGTCTGTTTTCTATGGGTTGAATTGAGAGAGGCTCTCATGTTTCCCTTGGTTGTCCTCTGTGAATAGAGCTAGCAATGGTCATGCTCCATCTCTGAAAGCTTCACTCATCTACTGCCTCTGCTGTGTCCAGTTTTGCTGGTCACACCTTGTACTGTGCTGGGCACAGATAACCAAAGAACTGCCTGAAGCCCCCTTCTACTTTTTATGAATGGAAACTTTGTCAGGCATTGCCTTTCCAGATGGGCCTTCCAAAGCACTTCAACATCCCCCTCCCTTTCACCAGCATGACTGGTATCAGCCCCTGTGGGAACTGATTGTGCATGGAAACAGGACTGGGACCATAGCTCAGAGGAGACTCCAGGATTTGGTCCACACAGTTCAGCACTCAACAAAGTAACTATGAAGGAGACATTTGTCCCATCAATGCCCACACAGCTCCTGTCTCATATTTTACAAACTGCAGAGCACCCCATGGGGCACCTTCCGGCTCTCCAAGAAGTCTGAATCCTGCACCAGGACTTGGCTTTAGTACTTAACAGACCCTGAGGATCAGCGCCTCCGTTTGCCTGGCAGCCAGGGGGCAAAACAAAAGAAGAGCCAAAGCCCCTCTGCAACCGCAGCATGGAGCAGAGGAGATCCACTTCTGAGCTGAGTCCTGAAGGAAAACTGCACCAGAGCAGCTGCTCCTGGCCAAGGATGTCTTTGTGATCTGCTGCTTACACGTTTTACCACATCCCCAGTCCCCTGTTTTAAAGACTACCCAGTTGATCACCCGGCAGAGGAGCTGATAAGCAGAGAAAGAAGTCAGAGTAGAGATAAAAAATGAATTCTCACCATGACATGTCAGTTCTTTCTCTGTGACTGCAAGAAACATGCTGACAGCTGCTTTACCATCATCACCCTCCTCCATTCATCAGAGTGAATTTTATGTCATATGACAATCCTGGAGAGTGAAATCCTCTGTCTTGCCCTGCAGAGGAGAGAAATGGACAAAAGCTTCTCCTACTGATATCCTTCAGTCATGCACAGGGAGGAGGAAGCACGGATGTGAGGGCTGTGGATCAGGGTCCAGGCTGTGTTCAACAGTCGAAGATGTGCAGCGCCCACTGTGCAAGCTGGCTGTTTGTTGTTTTTATTTTTGTGTGAAGTAATCTTGTCTCCTGCGGGAGTAAAACTAATGCTGACTGAGCAGCTCTTCCATAGATCTGAGGACAGTTTCTAGTGCAACAGCTGATGTGTCAGGGATGTTGATACTATAAAGAAGCATGAATAGGACTGCCGCCATGAGTCTTGGGAACCAGAGGATCACCAAGGGAGCAAGCGACATCTCCCCAAAACTGAAGTGTTTCACTGCTGCCAAATTGCTAACACACTCTGTTGCCCAGCAGGGCAGAAGTTTGATTATGCATCTCTTAGCACTGCAAGGAGGATGTCTGAGCAGACACATGTGCCTCTGTCAATAGTGACGTTCATGGAGATGATGGATGTGACACTGAACACCTTGAGTGTACTTCTGACTGAAGAAGTTTGGGGGTTTCCATGTATCATAGAGAGGAAATGATCCTTCAGTAATTAGTCAAGGTAGTGATTAATGCATTTTTACCTCAGCTGAGATTTAGTAACATTATTTCTCACTCGCAGCTGGAAGGAAGGAAGATAATAAATCCTGAGAGGCAGGGGGATTGAGCACAGGGAAAAGTTGTTTGCTGTTCTTTGCAACACAAGTACTGAGGACAATGAGTAAAATTAGCAGGTGGCATTTTCAGAACAAGAACCTACTGCATTTTTGGACCCCTTGTTGTGGGATGTCATAGGTGCTAAAGGCTCTAATGGGTTAAAAAAAAAGCTTCTGGAGCAGCCCCGTTTATGGCAGAAAGTCCCAAGACACAACTCACAAAGCAGGGAGAAATATCGATTAGATATGCTGGCTCATGCTCATGCTCCTGCTCCTCTCCTGGCATCTGCTGTTGGCTACTCTTGGATGCTGAGCTAAGGGGACCTTTGGGATGATCAGACAAAGCTGCTTTTGTGCAGCAGTTGATTGCAAGCTTGGTTAAATGCCAAGTGTCCTGTTGCCTTTTCCCCAACGTGAGCTGTGCAGGCAGCTCACACAGCTCCAGCTCTGATGCTACCATCAAGCATATCCCAGCTGCCTGCTTCCCTTGGGTGTCTCTGTGTGATCATCTGCTGTAAAACAGGCTGCAGCAAAGACAATCTTGTTTGTTAAAAGAAATGAGTCCAAGAAGATTTGTCATTTGCATCACTGAGACTAAACAAAACCCTTTATTTAAGAAAATAATAAAATAAAATGAAATCATTACTAGCACTGTTTCTTCAAACTTGTAGTGATAAACACCCAGGCAGAGCTTTGCTAAATAATCTTGCAGCCTCCCTTCTGCAGCAGGTGATAAAGTGGGAATAACAAACTACCTGGAACTGGCTATGCACGAGCCACCACTCCGTCAGCACAGATAGGGCTTAATTACTTCCTATCGGCCAGCTAGGTCTGAGAAATAAGGGGCAATGATTTCAAGGCTTTTCTTGTTAAGCAACACTGACAAAAAAAGGATAATATTAGGATTATTGTCTGTCTCTTTCATGAAGAGGTGGTTAGAGCAGTGCAATTAAGGAAGAAGGGATTTAATCTCCAACAACTGAGTTCATGAAATAAGAGATGTTTATGAGAGGGATCCTTGAAAATGCTGAGGATAATCTAGTTTATCATGGGGAGGATATTTGAATAACAAAGATTTCAGTCCCTTATTGTAGTGCAATGATAGATTTGTACAGTGTTGAGACAAATGCACTCTCAGGCCTTGAGCTGAGCATACCTTGCAGGAATTATTCCACCGTGTGTGGTGCTGCCACCACCTTTTCCCTTCCTGTCTTTTTCATCACATGCTGCCTTGTCACTCCAATGTCTTTTTAAGAGCCCTGAAATATTCCTCTCCTGCTTGGGTGTTTTGCCACAAAATAGTCTTCAGACTTTGCAGGATTTCCTGTGCAGAGAAATGCATTGGGATTCAGCTTCTTCAGCAGAGCTGTGCCTTGAGCCAAATATGGGGGACACAGTCCTGAGCCCTCCTCTGCCATACTGGCACTCCAGCACTGAAGGTAAAAGGGTCCATTTTCCTTTGCTGCCTCTGACTCAGTCCTGAGGAAGAGTATCTTCTCCATACTTATTTCAACCTGATGGCCCAAGCAGTAATATTCAGGGATCCTATAGCTCATTTCCTACATAGATGTCTTCCACATCAGGAGTTTCTTTCTCTAGATTGAGATTTCTCTCTCTATTTCAGCCATGGTTCCACTAGCAGTGTGATTATTACTGTTCAAATCTATGCCACTAAAAGCCTTGATTTATAGTTTTGGAGTTATTCCTCTTCACACATGGAAATAGTTATACAGGCATAAGGTACCTTTATCCTGAGATAACCAAGCCCATGCAAAGGCAGGTTACACCACTTCTAACAATACCAGCACTGTTAGAGAGCCAGCTATCACTTGCTAAACACAGACAAGCCCTGTGTTAAAAAACTCCTTTAAAGACTGCTGTTTTTTATAAAAGTGGTGCTCCATTCTTCTCTAAAGCTAATGAAATATGATACAGGAAATCAACATGGCATCAGATATTTATTAGAAATGTAACCTAAACCTGAGAAACATGTCTATGCAATAAAAATACAGATTTGCAAAGACAACAGAACATGACCAAATGCATCATAAGAAATAAATCAGAGGCTACCTTCACATTATATTCAGAAAGATGACTGTTCTTGATTAATTTTAATCATAAATTCCTCAAAATAAGAACTCATTTATACCAGGAACAAACTGCCAAGGGTTATACTGCATTAACCTTCTAGGGAGTTCTTCAGATAGGATGGGCTGGATTTCTAGGCTGAGTGCAAATTGCCAGACTCATTACAGGATGTCTGGGCAGGTTGCAGTGTTATGTGGCCTGAACCATCACCTGCTCCTTCTGGCCATGCAATCCAAGACACTGCAAGTACAGGAGACCTCAGCTTTTGTCCTAGTGACAGTGGTGCTGCAAAAAGAAATACAGACGTGTCCAGCTAATTATTTATAACCCAGTTCACAAAGGTCCTTGTGTTAGACTTGGATTTATGGGAAGGCATACATATACATACTTGTAGGTGTGTTACATCTGCCCTGGGACTGTGCCAATCCCACAATTACCTGTTAAGCAGCCACCGATGGTGTTTATCATCTAAGATGGCAAAGCCTTATCCTCCCCCACTAATATCACTGATTCACAGATTCGTTTTTGTGATTCTGTGTGATCTGGAATGTGGGGGGCGTGTATCGTGCAGAGACACACTTGTCCAAGGGGTTTTACAGGTATATCACAGACCGGATCATCCTGAGAGGCTTCTTTGCTCCCACCAGGAAACTGGGATAATCAAATGAAATCCAATGGTGCTGTTTGCTCTTTGTTGCTAAGTGGCTGTGTCTGTCAGTTGTCTCTTGCCCTGTGCAACAGCAGGTCATGCTTGTGGTTGGCATGGGCTGCTGCAGGACATGCATATGCACAGGATGGTCATAGGAGCCACTGCAAACCCAGGGACAAGTGTCCTTTGGGTTAAATAAGGGCCATAGGACCTAATTTAACTGCTGATACACATTTGGACTCATTGGTATGTGTGCTTGGTGGATTAATACACCATTGAAGAAGTTGGCTGTGGATCTACATACCAGATGATGATGGATGTCTCTTTGTAGGCAAGGGGAAACCTACTTGACTCAAATTAACTGTCCCTGGGTCTTAGCAGCCACCTCTCTCCAGTGCTCCACTGACAACCTCACAGCCAATCTCCCCACTGATCCAGCGTACTCCCCAGAGCAGATAAATGCCATCCCTACGTGGAGGAGCCCACGTAGCAGTCAGTCTCTGCTCAATCCTCACAGCACAGATGCTGTTCCAGCTCATTAGGGCACTGCTGGAGCCAAGGTTGTAGAAGCAAGGGCGGGATGAGCAGGCAGTGTCTCAAGCATGGCAAAGTGATCAGGACAGTGCAAATTGTACCTTAGGAGGACTGGGGTGCTAATGGACCATTTACCATCAGCTTGGTTGCATGTCTGCTGCCATCCTTGACCAGAGTATTCAGAAGCCAACAGGAGTGGAGATAGGTTATGTGTTCCTATGAAAAGCTAGCTCACTTCAGAAGCCCTTGCTCACCTGATGCTCTGTGATCTCCAGGAACAATGAAGCATGAGGACAGCTCCTGCTCTGAGAAGGCTATGTTCTGGTATTAGAGGGACTCATCTGTTGAAGAGCTCCACTGTTAAAATAACACCCTGGGTAGACTTTAATAATGATAGGAAGGAAAACTAGTATTTAAACCGTATCTGGAACTGGACACAATAGGGGAAATGCAGCACTTTTCACTAGGCTGCCAGATGCAACTTTCAATGCTCCCAAGAAAGCCCTGTTCCCACACCAGGGCTACACACCCGTGTGCCCATGTCTTCAAGAGGGTTTAAGAAATCAAATCCCAGTAGCTCCAGCAGCAAAAAAAGGCACTTGTACTCCCGCTTCATCTTGGCATCTGCAACATCTGCAGCGATCATTAGTTTAGATTCCTATTAGAAACATCTGCAACCAATGGTGTTCCTGGGCTGTTTGCTGTTGCAGTGTAAATGCCTTTAGTGCAGCAGGCTGTGGCAGTGTTCTCAGTACTGCAGTTTCTCTTCCAAGCATCTTGGGCTTCTCACCGTGAGTATGACTACCTGTAAAAATAACATGAATTCTCTTATTTCCCAGCAGGTTAAGGGTCTCTTGAGCACTCTGTCCACTCTATAATCTCCGCTCCACAGTGTCTGCTCCTTATCTGTCTCAGTTATTTGTACTTGACATGTGGACAGATCAGTCCAGCTGGGAGTGCTCGGATACGTACCTGCAAGCTGAGTTTGCTAGTGTGGTTTTTTTTGGTGAATAATATTTATTTATGTGTTTATTTTTTTATTTAAAACTGGTAGGCTCAAAGAACCCAGCTAAAACACAAACCTGTGTTGTGGCTGTTGTCTATACACACAAGGCTTGATAGTCTTGCTTCGTACGACTCTCAAGCTACACAGAGAAGACAAAACATGGATGAAAACAGTAAAGAGAGAAGTAGCCTCCCAGTAGGGACCTGCCAAGAGAATGAAGTCTACTACATTCCCCTTTACCATGACATGACACTGAGGTTCATGCTTCTTTCTAGCCCATCCCCATAAAGTGGTCTGCCCTGGCATCCCTCTGCTAGCAGAACAACAGAGATAGTGCTCTCTTGGACATGGGATTGCAGCTCAAAGAAGAAAACACTTTAGCTTTCTTCTGTAAGCTCCTCCAGAGTCAATCTCAAGCAACATAAGCTCTAGCAGAGGCTGCAAATGCGTTCCAACAATGCAGTTCTGATCACCCTTGTCAGAGCTGCATCCACTCACCTTCACTGGTAAAAAAATGTGTGTTTAGCCTTTGGATCTTCACTCCCTGTGTTTCTGCCTTGTCTTGCACATACATACTTAGATGTGATCAACCTGAACACATCTAAATGGTCTTATCACTTCTTAGATCTTGTACTATTTAATAGCAGTAGACATGCACATAACATATCTGTTGCAGTTTGTAGCCACAGATTTCTCTAGTGATGGATTCTCTCTTCCCAAGAAGCCCAGGCCATCTTCCTGCAAAGTTGCATGAAAACTTGGAAACAGCTTCCTTCTCCAAATAAGCTTGATTTTTCTCTCCAGAAGATTTATTTAGGCTTGTTCTTTCATGTTGCAAAGTAGATATTTGTATGTCAGAGTGTGATACGGCTGTATTGAACCATGATGTCTGTTCTGTACCTGTATTGAAAGACTGGCACTACAGCAGCATTTGTTTGAACTTGCCTGCAGGCAGTCTGTTACGCTGGAAGACGGTAAGGCTGCAGTCTGGGGCTGTTGGCTTTGATTTGGCTCTGAATTGCTGGCTTATCTCCAATAGCTTAATGTTTGTCCTACAAAGGTACCAAAGCAAGCAGAAGGGGCAGGGAACAGAGGGCCTATTTACTAGAGGGGCTCTGATGTGTACAGAGACTGAGTGTCTGCAAAACAAGAGCTCACAGACAGGCCAGCCTTAGGCAGTGCTGACCTAAAGCAAGATTTTGGGTGGGACCAGAATAATGATGGTTTTGTTACAAAGCAAGCTCCACATGTAGAGTGCAGCATTGCTCCTCAAATTACACATGCACAGAAGGAATTTCCATAGGATAGCGCTGGTTGGAGGTCACCCTTCACCACAACCACATCAACACATCCAGAGCGGCAGAAGTTTGCAGCCTATACTTAGTACTTGCTTTTAAGGCCTCAACCAGAAGTTCAGCCTGTACAAGGTTGTACAAGGTCATACAAAGTCTCTGATGTCTCTCTGAAAGAGAGATGCAGTGTATCACATGCACTATGAGAAATAAGTTTTGGCACAGAGCTGCTGCAGAAAAGCTATGGCACAATAGGCAGCAGGATGTCCCAGGAGCATGGGTGCTATCAACTATGGTGCAGGGTAGATACTGTGCATGGCTTACTGCCACACAAAGAAGCCTTCTGGTGCCAGAGAAGTGAGGTGGAACTTATTGAGGGCTGTGACTGAGACCACTGAGTGCATGCTCCTGAGATAAATGTGGAGTGCTGGAGTTGTTCCTGATGTCTCTGCTCAGGAATATCCAGCTGCCAGGTCGCTGTAGCTGACTGCACACACAGAGGTGAGTGCCAGTGAGAGGTAAACTGTTAACAGCAGTGGCCTCTGTCACCATGCATTGAGTAACTTGTTCAGGGAAGACAGTTCTTGCAGCTGTTTGAGCCCTTAGAGGATTAGCGAGTACTGGTACATTCATCCAAATCCAGAGTGGGGAAATTGAGCCTTGTTTTGGTATTCTTCCTTTGAAGCAAATCTCTTCGTCGTCACTCCCCAGAACAGTAACTAATGTCATAGCTGATCATCCTCTGGGTCTGCGTGTCAGGCCTAACTGGCACCTCAGTGCAGAGGACATTTTGCTAAGGAGACATGTCTGCCATATACAGGCCTTTCAAGAACAGTTGTTCTTTGGTTACTTTTCATAAAGCTCCCCATATCTTGTGACACGATGTAAGAAAGTGGGAATTAATGTTGTGCTGCTCAGCTTTCCTTCCTTTCAGCAAACACCAGTTGTTTCTTATTGGCTTTCTCCTGTCTTGGCAGAGTTATTTCTCATACATGTTTGTGATTGACTTCAGTACTTGTGAAAGAAGCCAGAGTGACAGCCAACCCCAGGAAATCACAATCTCTTGCTCTGCAGAAGACACAAGCAGCAAAGGCAAACCCTTTTTCCCCCCACAGTCTGCCCCACCTAGACCTGGGTGCTCGCTCTTGAAACACCTGGTGCTTGAATGGAACTGCAAATAGCAAACCTAAAAAAAAAAAACCCCAAAATACAGATATCATAGTCAAAGCACAAAGCAAAGTTCTCTGAGGGCAAGGGAGCAGGTCCACTTACACCACCAGCTCTGCATCTGCACCAGCCAGGCAGCGTTAATGCCTAATCCTCAGAAAGCCCCAGGTAGGGGTCGATAAGCAAATGTTATTCCCTGGGAGTGTGTCATGGAAATTGAGCCTTTATGACTCATTCAGCCCTCAGCCTGGCTGCTGAGCCTGCAGGTTGTGGAGATTTCTGTGATGGAAGTGCTTCAGCAGAGTAACAGAAGCAGGGGTTTCTGAATTGAGGCATTTAAATGTAGGCTTTGGTCTCCAGGTAAATGGTCTGATTAGAAGCCAAGGGGAGCTGTGGTGGCAAATTGTTATTTGGCTCTGCCTCATGCAGGCTGGATGTTGCGAAGCTAATGAAGCAGGACTTTCATTGGCAAGGATAAAATCCAACTTTGTGGCAATCACCTCTTCCACAGTGCACCCCTGGGGCAGCTTGACTCCATCTACAGGACTGTCCCTCCCAGCATGCCAGGAGAGGCCATGAGACTGGTACCCAGCAGGGACATGGGGCTATGTGTGCAGTCCCTTTCCTGACACAGCTTGATCCTCACGGCTGCTGGAGACAAGTGTTGTGTAGCCAAAATAAATGGTGCTCATGTCAATACAGAAAACTTTCCAGCTGAGCCGGGAAGTCACGGGAGGGAATCAAATTACTCAGTGATGTTAGAGCTTTGGAGACCTCCATCCCATTAGACCTCTCACATTGGACTCACATACGGGCAGAGGTCAAGTTGTCCTATGCATCACTCACTTGGGAATCTTCAACTGCAACTTTTTATCTGAATGACACATCACAATTTTCTTAAAGCTATTAAAGCTACAGGAAAGACACTACTGGATTAGGCTACTAACTGCAGGCTCTAAATGCATGTGGGCAATTTATTTGGCTCACACATAGGGAGCTATTTGGAGAAGTGGGACATGGCTCCCTCTGCCTTGCACTGTGAGGTTTATGTGTGTAAATTGTGTGTAAATTGCGTGTGAGGGTTTTGCTGAGACAGTCACCAAGTGTATGGCATGTGGAAAACATCTTTGTGTACGTGGTGAGGGTGTTTGTAAATGAGTAATATGCACATGGGCTGTGCTTGCTGAGCCAGGGGAAGTGGAAACGTTTTGTGCATCCATCAGACAAACATGGTTGCAGTGGATATGTGTGTTTGCATGTATGTGAAAGTATGTTTGTGATGTTCTTATACGTGTAAGTTTACAGAGTGTCCATTGCACATCTACAATGTGTTGAAAGCGCTTATACAGGTAATGAGAGTGTGTGTGTTTGTGAGCAACTACACTCTGCCTGCAAATATACCAACTCTGCTGATGAATACAACTTGTCTGTGTTCACGGTCAGTACACAGGTGTTGCATCTGTGTATACAAAAATAATGACAGTTTCTTTGTGGTTGGGGTGAGTGTGTGTTTGCCTGTGTTCCTGGGGTGTACAGGCATCCTGCCCAAGTATACCTGCTGCCCCACTATATTAGTGTGTAATGTTCTGTACTCTCAAATAAATCGACCCTTTCCTTGCATGGTGTGTGATTCCCTGTGGGCTATTCATGCCTCCTCCCATGATCCCTCTCATTTCCAGGCACTGCTGTTCCTTGCCTGACTGGGAAACACCGAATAAATGGTGTAAGCACCCAGCAGTTCACTGGCCTATCAATCACTGAAAGAGCCCTGCATGGCTTTTCTGTGGTTTTGCCAGTTGCAGCGACAACAGCCAACTGTGCAGGATGCAACCAGGAGTGGCTGGGGCTTGGCTGCAGGCTTCAGCACCCAACTGGGCAGCAGCACTCCCGTTGCCTCATCTCCAAACATGTATTGAAATGTTTTCTATTCCTGCTGTGTGCAATGGAGAAAGACATTCAGGCAAGCATGTGCCAGTAATGTTTCAGCTTTGGGTTAACTGATCATCTTCCATAAGGAATTACAGACCTGCTTCTGCTTGCACTTGTTTCTGGTGTGAGTCCTACCATAGGTTGCCCACACCTTGTGCAAGAATGGAACGACATGGCAGAAAGCAATCAAGATCCTGAAGGTTCCAG